>CM046377.1:3537059-3592131 GCA_025413485.1 Ficus microcarpa | reverse complement strand
GACTTTCGGGATCAAAAATTTTGGTCCCTGTTGGTCACCTCCACCGAAAATGACTTCGGGGACCAAAAAGTTTGGTCCTTGTTGGTCACCTTCAGGGACCAAATAAATTTGGTCTCCGAAAGTCCCATTTCCTACACAAAACCGGGACCAAAATCCATTTGGTGGCGGAAAATGACTTTCGGGGACCAAACATTTTGGTCCCTGTTGGTCACCTCCACCGAAAATGACTTCGGGGACCAAAAAGTTTGGTCCCTATTGGTCACCTTCAGGGACCAAATAAATTTGGTCACCGAAAGTCCCATTCTCCTACACAAAACCGAGACCAAAATCCATTTGGTGGCCGAAAATCACTTTCGGGGACCAAAAAGTTTGGTCCCTGTTGGTTACTTTCAGGGACCAAATAAATTTGGTCTCCGAAAGTCCCCTTATCCTACACAAAACCGGGACCAAAATCCATTTGGTGGCCGAAAATGACTTTCGGCTGGACCTGGCCGAAAATGACTTTCGGGGACCAAAAAGTTTGGTCCCTGTTGGTCACCTTCAGGGACCAAATAAATTTGGTCACCGAAAGTCCCATTCTCCTAGACAAAACCGGAACCAAAATCCATTTGGTGGCCGAAAATCACTTTCGGGGACCGAAAAGTTTGGTCCCTGTTGGTCACATTCAGGGACTAAATAAATTTGGTCCCCGAAAGTCCCCTTCTCCTACACAAAACCAGGACCAAAATCCATTTGGTGGCCGAAAATCACTTTCAGGGACCAAAAAGTTTGGTCCCTGTTGGTCACATTCAGGGACCAAATAAATTTGGTCCCCGAAAGTCCCCTTCTTCTACACAAAACCGGGACCAAAATCTATTTGGTGGCCCAAAATGACTTTCGGGGACCAAAAAGTTTGGTCCCTGTTGGTCACCTCCACCGAAAATGACTTTCGGGGACCAAAAAGTTTGGTCCCTGTTAGTCACCTTCACCGAAAATGACTTTCGGGGACCAAAAAGTTTGGTCTCTATTGGTCACCTTCAGGGACCAAATAAATTTGGTCCCCGAAAGTCCCCTTTTTCTACACAAAACCGGGACCAAAATTCATTTGGTGGCCGAAAATGACTTTCGGGGACCAAAAATTTTGGTCCATGTTGGTCGCCTCCACCGAAAATGACTTTCGGGGACCAAATAAATTTGGTCCCCGAAAGTCCCCTTCTCCTACACAAAACCGGGACCAAAATCTATTTGGTGGCCGAAAATGACTTTCGATGACCAAAAAGTTTGGTCCCTGTCGGTCACCTCCACCGAAAATGACTTTCGGGGACCAAAAAGTTTGGTCCCTGTTAGTCACCTTCATCGAAAATGACTTTCGGGGACCAAAAAGTTTGGTCTCTGTTGGTCACCTTCAAGGACCAAATAAATTTGGTCTCCAAAAGTCCCATTCTCCTGCACAAAACCGGGACCAAAATCCATTTGATGGCCGAAAATGACTTTCGAGGACCAAAAAGTTTGGTCCATGTTGGTCACCTTCCGGGACCAAATAAATTTGGTCCCCGAAAGTCCCATTCTCCTACACAAAACCGGGACCAAAATTTAATTTTCGGAACCAGGACCAAAATTTAATTTCCGGGACCAAATTAATTTGGTCCCTAAATTTCTTTCTTTTTTTTTTTTTTACTCTATTGACACGTTCATAATATTTTCAGAATTATTAATGTTGGAAACACAAGAAAAATCATAAAAGTAATAATTGAAAAAAAATCAAAAAATCAAAAAATAAAAAAAAAAAGAAAATAAAAAAGAACTGTTCAATTCATACTTTGTTTTTCTTTTGAAAAGAACACCACTTTACTTCCCCTAGCTAGAAGTAAAAATTAAGAAATCCAGTTTCTCAAAATAATTGTAACCATGCACTTATATTTGCAAAAAATATTGCTTTGTGTGTGTGTATATTTTCCCCCATCAAATATACTAATTGTACTGATTTATGTTCAAAACACATTTAAGAAATACGAAAACAATCACAAACTATCCCATCACAATAGTACAACTCTTAGACCAATACTTTTGTTGTTATGCAAGAAACATGAATTTTTCTTCTTCTTGTTCTTCTTCTACTTCTTCTGGTTATTTCATTCCATTTTGAATTAAACTATACTTATAGTTGATTTTTTATCTTTTTATGAAAAATTCAATAATAATTATAATTAATTTTTATAAAATCAATATATTTCAACTTAAATATTTTATTTTATTTCAAACTCAACCCGAATATTAAACACAATCTTAGATTGATCAAGTTCAAAATATCATATATAATATATATATATATATATTTTTTAACATGATAAAAGAGCTAAAGATGAAGAAAATGTAGTGAAGGAGAAGTTATTTTTTTTTCCCCTCTTTTGGTTAAGAAGAGTGAGTTAAATTTTAATTTTTTTTCATTCCATCACCGCTCTTCACACACCATTTTGATGCTTTTTTATTTTTCTCTAAAAATCATTTTTTTACTGCAAAATCGTTTTGCTATTCAATTTCTGTTTCATTTTAATCTCATTTTCTTTTCATTCTCTTTCTTGTAATCTTTTTCTATTTTATTTCACTTTCTAATTAGTCAAAAACGCACCATTTAGGTGCTTTTTTTTTTTTTTGCCCCCTTGCTGTGAGTCTGTCCTTCCTCACAGCAACGCACCGTTAAGGTTTTTTTTTTTTTTTTTTTTTTTGGGTTTTTTGTCCTTCCTTACAGCAACTACAGCTGATATTTGCTTTTTACTTCTTACGTATTGCGCTCTTGTAAGAGTTTTGAAACCTGAACTTAAAAGAAGATTATTTAATTCAAATTACAGTTTTGTCATATTATAACTACACATTTATTATTTTTTAAGTACAAAATGTCTAAAAAAAAAGAGAGAGAGAGAGAGTAGAGTTTTTTCATAAATATATAACACAAAAGCAATAACTTTTTTTTTTTCAAGCATGTTGATAGGAAAGTAAGTTGCAATTTTTTTTTTTGGGAACTTCAACCTGCATATTGATATTCACTTTTTTTTTTTTTTTTTTTTTGTGATTGTATATTTATATTCAAGTTAAATGAAGCCATTTTATATTAAAATTACATCAATTTTAAATATGAAAAATCCCAACTAATATTATTTAACTAAAAAATATCTCAATTTCTCATGTTAAATGATTTTTCTTCTTCTTTTTAAGTTTTTTTTTAATACATCATAGTCTTAAATACATAGTAAATTGTAGATATTTTTTCTCATAAGGTTTACCATTTTTTTATGAGCTTTGTATTTAAGATTTCTTTTCTTTTGGGTTATATGTACATCAGTTCCTAACTTTATTTTCAGAAAATGATCATTTGATCTATTATTAATTTTATAAATCAATCCTTAAATTATTGATTTAGTTGTAATTTTTGGTAAAACTAAAAACGTTATGTAATCTTATATATATATATATATATATATAAGAGTAGATTAAAAGTTCTGTTTCTTTTTGCAACAAAAAACACACTGTTTTTTGGTGCTGTTTTTGTTTTTGTTTTTGGCTACGTGTAGCTAACATGGGAGGAGGGAGAGAGAGAGAGAGAGTTGGATTTTGAAACTTTTTGAGGTTTTTTTTTTTTTTTTTTTTTACTGTTGTGCGGCTAACATATGGGGAAAGAAGAGAGAGAGAGAGAGTGTGTGTATGTGTATGGGGGGAGTTGTTGGGTTTTGGGTTCTTTTTCCGGCTGACACCTGCGGAAGAGAGAGGGAGAGAGATATAGAGAGAAAGGTTAGTGGGATGGGGGATTTTTTTTAATAAAACAGATTTTTCTTTCTTTTGCTCGAGGGGGGGGGGGGGGGGGAGAGAATAGAGCACGAACTGTGAGAGAATCGTGGGGAAAAAAAGATTTTTTGTTTTAATATTTATTTTATATAAATTTTTAAAAATATATATAGTAATTAATTTAAATAATATCCGGAATTTTTTGAAAATGACAATTTTATCTTATTTTAAAAGTAACTATTTAAAAAATTAGTTATAATATTTATTTATTTTTTAAAAAAGATAAAAATTGATATTAAAAATATGAATTAGTTAAATTTTAGTTGAAAAGCAAAATGAAGCGTATATCTATAAACATATAAAAATGTCAATATGTAGTATTGTTCATAAGCTTCAAGCAAAACGAGCGCTTTGGTTGAAACGCTCATTTCATTCTTTTTTTTTTAATTTGTTTCTTTTTCGGCTCTTTAATCACTATTTTTAAGGATTATTGTTGCTGCTCGTTCCACGTGTTGGCTAAAAGCCTTCTTGAAGAAATACATCGTTCCTTACTTTAGATGCTTTGGTGGATTCCACGTGAACATTGAGAATATGTTCTCTCTCTCTTTCCTTCCTTTTTTTTTTCCTACTTTTTTTTTCTTTTTATTAGGCGTGGAACTTGTCATCAGTGAGAGACATTTCTTTTTCATTTTTTTTTGTTTTCTTACCTTCCGAAAATAAAATATATTCATACATTTATAGAATAATAGATAAAGTAGGAGATTGGAGATTGAAATTACTTTATCATCAAAAGAGAGAGGGAACATTTTCTTTGTATTCCATACACACACATGGATACACACACACACACACACCCATATATATTGCTTTAGAATATTTAATTTCCTTTTTTGTTTTAGAAAGTTTCGTTTAAACAACAGGAAAAAGAGTTCTTGCCTTCAAGTTTCAAAATAAAGTTAATAGAATTAACTTTGTGTGTTAATCTGTATTTTTTTATAATTTCTAGAAAATATTTCTTCATATTAAACGTTACGAAAATTTTCAATCACGATTCAACATGTGCAACGCACGTGGCAAAACTAGTATAATAAAATATCAATAAATATAAACTTTGTTTTGGTAATAAAAAATATGCTTAAAAAATCATGTTACTCTTACTTGAAAAAAAAAAAAAAAAACTTGAGTCATTCTAAGCTTTGTCATTCTATGTGTAAAAATTTTCGTTTATTTGTTATGTCGTAGGTTCTCCATGTCCATTAAAAAAATAGAGGATCTTGCCTGAACAATTTTGATGGCAAAAGAAAATCAGGGTTTGTTTGGTTTAAAATTTAGTTTAAGATAAACTATATTTTTTTCATCATGATTTTTGTCTTTTTCTGAATAAATTTTTTATCTTTTCTGAAAAATTATTATTAAAACTTCAAAATCTTAGACTAAACTCATTCACCAAACACCCCCAATAATTTTTGTTGACTTTTCAAAAAATATCAAAAACTGATATGAAAAATTTAAATTTAAGATGATTTGTCAAACAAAAATTTTAAATTTTTGTACCTTTTAACGCCAATAATTTATCTCTCGCAAAGCATACATCTCAGTTCAACAAGTTTACCACATGCATGTCAGATATCAAAATAGGACAAAAGTACACAAAAAAAAATTAATTAAAAAAAAAAAGGTAATGTTGAGGGAGAGAAGGTGAAGAGCACGTGAGGGAAAAGATAATGGGGAAGGGAAGAAATGCTAATAAATACGAGGAAGAGAGAAATGAAAGATCAAAATAGGCAAAGGTGGCCCTGTTAACAAAATACCTTCCTTTTACTCGGATGATTCCCATTTCCTTTTCTGATCCTCCCAAAAACCCCCTCAAATTTTCAACCAAAATTTGAACCCCCCGCGCTATCTCACTTTCTCTCACTCTCGCCGCCCAATATTTCTCTCACACTCTCACTTTCAATTCCTCTCTCTTACTCTCCTTAGATACAATACCAAATCCCTTCACTGTCTGCGTCTCTCTTACTTCCCCAAATCGTCTGGACCATCCCGTCACCTCCCCTCTCCAATTCCTTCGGCCACGCCTGAAGCAGCCGCCGTCGCCGCCGCCGTTGCCGCCGCCGCGCTTCGTTTCCTCTCATGCCCCAAATTCCATCACTTTCTCACTTGGGTCTTTTTCTTTTATGACCTTTCTCCAATCAAGGTGAGTTTTGCTACTTTCTTGAGGCAGAAAGCTGATACATGTCTGCATCATTCCCATAGCTACATATTGTTTTGTGAAATCCAACTGTATTCGCAACATTGATCTCCTTTCTGTGGCCCCTCATCCCTCTGGCCTATGTTTTTGCTGATAAGAAACAAGTTCTATTGAAATTGAAGAACAATAAAATGAAACAGGACAAAAGGGTTGGTGACGTAACTGGGAGTCACAAAATCTGAAATGTGCACAGAGGCATCTATAAAATTAGGTTTATAGATCTTTAGGTTTATAAAGTAACAGCAATAACAAGAGAGGGGAAAAAAAGGTTCCATTAATAGAGAGAGAGAGAGCAACAATACTAACCTTCTAATCTAACCAAAAAGAAAAAGAAGATCGAGCCCATAATGCTAAAACTTGGCATGCCATAAGACTCATAGCAGATCCTTTTATTGTTATTGCCAAGTTACGAGCCACTCAAGGCTCTTTAGTTATTATCATATATAACCAAAATCTCAAGTTTTGATGTTGATCACTTGGTAGCCAAACAATAGGAAATCAAAACCAGACATGCAAAGGAAAACAAAAGGCTTTGCAAACAAAATGAACCAATGTTATAACTCATTCAATACTGAATCACTTGAAAAGAAACCAAGCCAAAGAAAAGTTAAAATATAATCAAAGTTCACATTCTCTTGCTCTCAAAGTGTAACCACGACTGGTAAACCCAATCGTTGTGGAGAGAACGCCTTCTGTTGTGGAATCATTAATTACTCTGCTATTGATCATGATTCATGCATATTGTTCATGTGGAGAGTAATTAAGAGTTATAGGCCTCATATCATTAAATAATGACTAGGGGTTAATATGCAATGCTTTTTTAGTGGTATAGCTTTTTTTTCAAGTGTTCAAATGAAGCTTGTTATTTGAGTTTTAAAAAAAGTGTTTGAATGTATGTTACGAGTTTTTTAACAATTTTATGTTAAAGATATTTTATTATTATTATTATCATCATCATTAATGAACATGCAAATATATAGCAATTTATCAGCCGCGCGTTTTTGTGAATCTGAAGTTGTCTTAATTACGTGTTTATAACAGGCTTGAGTCCATTTTTTTTTTTTTCAAAATACGCTTTTTCTTTTCCTGAAGGAAACGATGAGAAGGGGCAACTACTATCTAAGTGACTACGGATATTCCAACAAGTTTTCCTTTGTGTAATTAATGATTCCACAACAGAAGGCGTTCTCACTCTGTTTGTTCATTACTTCTCTTCGCTCTCTACACATGTTTCAATTTGCAAGGTCTATTTATAAGCTCTTTTTCATGCATGTAACTTCTCAAGTATGCTTCATTTAATTGATATTAAGTTCTCTTAATTTATCGACAAAGACAAAACTCTATGGTAAATCAAAAGATGACTTGCCCTTTCATCAATCATTAACCCGAATAAGTTATGTTACATATATAACAAGTATGTCTATATATATATATATATATCGCTACACTAGCTACAAGAATGTCCCTAGCTTCAACAATCATTGTTCTTAAACATAAAAATAAGAAGTAAAAGAATAATATGTCCATTGCCATAAGTTTGGCAAGCTAATTATGAATATTAGGTGGACTTTGATTGCAACTAGAACGAGATCACGTGATACACGGGTATGCGGTTGTTCCAAAGTCATTGATTAAAAAAAATTAAAAATTCAGAGTATCATTCGGACTACTAGATTCTCAATTTATATATTGTATACCAATTGATATTCTAATTAAAAAAGTATGCATTGAAAAATTGAAGGTATTTGTTTCCTTAACTATTCATGGTAACTATTGTATTATGGTTAGAAAAAATTTATAAAACTTAATAATTGTTTTTGTAGGAACATTTCGATATGGATTTAGAAGACCATCCTCATTTGAAAGACATTATAGATAACACCTTTTTTGAGAGGTTCAAAAATTTTCGATACAAATGTCATATCAACTACAAAAACATTGTTGAGAAAGGGTTGAATCCATTAGACAACAATCCGTATCCTTATGTGAAGGATGAAGATTGGAAGTGGATGTGTACAGAATGCTTTCAATCTGAAACATGGAAGGTAAACTTTAATATTTATATTCATTTGATATGAGTTTAATATGAGAAATCCGTGTGTGGAATGTGTATCCTGTTTACAGGTTATTAAATTTTAGGATGGGCCTAATTATAAGAGAGGTGTTGTCAAAATTTTTGTGGAACATTTAGTTGACATATATAAGTGAATTAATTGTTTTTTCAATCTCATTTTTAGAAAAAGTCAGTTGCTGGTATATGTAATCGTGAAAAGTCAGGTGCTTATATGGGTGGCTCGAAGTCTTTAATTCAACATTTGAATGAACATCCGGTAAATACTTTACTTTAAGTAATGTTACGATTTGAATCATATATTTTTTTAAAATAAGAGACATGATGTTATTTTTGATTAATAATTTGAATATAGATCACTCAATCAAGTTCAGATTCAACAAGCTCGGGAAAGTATTTAGATGTCTTTAAATTAACTCATTGGAGTGAAAAGCATGGTTGGCAAACTGCTCGAGCTGAAGCGGATTATGTAAGTTCAATCTTAATTGTTAGACTTCATCTACTATATTCTTTTTATTTATATATTTATAACACTTTGAATCTCGCAGCAACGTATGATGGAAGTACGTAATGAAAGATTAAGCCAATTACTAGAGGGTTCGCAACTTGATTCTGATGCTGAAGAAGAAATCTACTCTCAAGTGTTGATTAATGAAAGGTATGAAAAATATGGATTTAAGCGTGGAACAGGTTCTGTGATTAAAAAGAGACAATTGAGCAGCTCTGAAGGATCTACACAACGATTGTTGGTCGAGAACCTTAGAAACGAAGTTGCGGACAGTAAACAGCGTGTAACAGATATGGAGGACAGAATGAAAAGACAAGACGAGAGATTGCAAAAACAAGATGAGCTAATCCAACGACTTCTTCAACAACTTAATCCGGTTTCAAATCATCCAGGACTTTTCTCGCAATGGCCAAATGGACTGCCGTCGCCGCCGCCGCCACCGTCGGCACCATCAGCCACTATGACCTAAGTTAGCTTTTGTTTTGATTATACTTTACTTTCGTTTGATATCTATTATAGTTAAACATTCGGTAGTTAAAAAATTTTAATTAAACAGGTTGCAAATGATTACTGTGATTATTACTGCTGAGAATATGTGACTATTCTCAACAGGCTGTAAATATTACTGTTATCAAAAAATTTTAGTCGCTCAAACTTTCGGTGACAAAAATATTTGGTACCTAAAAAATTTTGCAAAATATGTTTTGCTAACGAATAAATTTGAATTTTTTCAGAAAGCAACGGAGACCAAATTTTTTGGTCTTGGATTCTTCTGTGACCAACGGAGACCAAATCTTGGTCACTGATTTTGATCTACGGAGACCAAATTTTTTTGGTCTCGGATTCTTCTGTGACCAACGGAGACCAAAATTTTTTGGTCTCCGATTCTTTTGTGACTAACGGAGACCAAATTTTCTTGGTCGTCGATTTTGACCTATGGAGACCAAAATTTTTTGGTCTCCGATTCTTTTGTAACAAACGGAGACCAAATTTTCTTGGTCGCCGATTTTGACCTACGGAGACCAAATTTTTTTGGTCTCTAATTCTTCTATGACCAACGGAGACCAAATTTTTTTGGTCTCCGATTATTCTATGACCAATGGAGACCAAATTTTATTGGTCGCTGATTTTGACTTACGGAGACCAAATTTTTTTAGTCTCGGATTCTTCTTTGACCAATGGAGACCAAATTTTTTTGGTCTCGGATTCTTCTCTGGCCAACGGAGACCAAATTTTCTTGGTCGCGGATTTTGACCCACGGAGACCAAATTTTTTTGGTCGCCGATACCTAGTGCGACCAACTTTCGAAGACCAAATGGCGACTAAAAATTTTTGGTCGCGGAAGGCAACGGCGACCAAAAAATCGATTTTCTGGGACCAATTTTTTGGTCTCCGAAAGTGAAAATTCTTGTAGTGACGTGCATATGTCTAAGTCTATGAATTACGAAACATAGAAGAATTTATTAATAAGAAACACTAAACGAACAAAGAAACACAATTTCTGCCTTGGTACAACACAGGCAAATTACTATGTTAGATAATTATAAACAAATTCAAAATTCTAACAATTAAGAATTGCAAAATTCAATTCAATAGTCAAAATTCTTAACAATATTAATCATATGCCATTTATCACTATTCTTTAACCAAATAAATTGCCTCGCTTTTAGTTGTGTTTACAGAAAAAGGAAAAAGAAAATCTTTTTGCATTGTGTTTTACTGCAATACATTTCTCTAACACAAAAGTATAATTTAAAATTAAAAAAAAAAAAAACTCTCTCCTTTTCTTTCTCTCTCTGAATACGAAAAAATGTTGCAGTGTTTGGCCGGAGTTTTGGCGCCACCTCCGAGCGTGTCACTGGGCTTCCAACCCTAAAGTTTAGTCCCTGGACTCATCTCGACGTTAGCTTTCTCGTGATGGTGGTTGTGTGTGAAGTGGCGCATCCGTTGGGACGAATCTAAACTTGTCTTGGAAATAGGTTGTCCTCCTGAGGTGGCTTCGCTCAGATCTGGCTTCCATTTGATGACCGATGACTTGCTACCAGTATTTCTTTTTTTAGCTTTGTTATAATAGGGGCGTTGATGTTTCCGCTCCTTCATTGTGTTTTTTTTTTTTAATTTACTCTAGTGTTTTTGCTTTGATAATAATAGATGCGATGTCCTCCGCTCATGTCTCTCATCCGTTTGTTATCGGATGTCGTGGTGTGAGTGTCCCCGTTACATGTGGATTGGTCTTGGTTGACTGAACTAGTTCATCAATTATTTTGGTATTGTTTAACGGGCAATGATTAAGCTCGAAGTTTATGTGTAGATCACATGTTCTTTTATATATATATTTTTTACTAAATTGCTGATCACATGGTTGGTATGATCTCTCTTGTGGTATGTTTGTATACATGTAATTGGAGTGACAGGCCAAAAACTGGAATTAGAATATTCAAAGTCAATGATTTAGAGTCTAAATAAGTTGTTTATTTAAGTTACATGATTCATATTTGGGATCACTTAAAATCACAATCATATGTTTATTTAAGTATTAGTAAATATACTAACAACCAAACTTTCTCTATCTCTGTGAAAATTCTAAATCACTCAGAAATCTAAATCAAATAAGAATATTAAGCACCAAGAAACTCATATATATGAAACTATGGCCAAGTCTATATATATCTATATCCTACAGTTTCCTCATGACATTCCATACACAAGCTGAACCAATTATCATTTTTCAATGTCAAATTGAATCCTAATCAAGCAAATGATGGCCAAATATTCACAATCATTAATCTCATTCTAAAATACTGAACAATAATAAGGGAATATTTCACCAATTAATTATAATAAGAAGACTCTTGAATTTAAAAGCTCGGCTACATTTTAGTCCTGGAATAAATAAACAACTCTAGAAATAAAAATAAATATCCACAAAACAAGGATTGAAGCATTTCGAAAATAAAAGATACAAATAGTAGTAGTAAATATGACTTAATAACACACATCATTTTATTATAAAATTTTAGAATTTGAATTCTCCTTCAACGCTTTAAAAAAAAAAAAAAGACAGAGAGAAAGAAAGAATATATATATATATATATATATATATTGTCCATTTACCCATTTACTGATATTGTCTCTTCTCACGCTTCTCAACCTCGCTCTTCATCTTGTGTTCCACAAGTCCAAATACAGAAACACCAAGCCAAATTTTATACACTACAAGAAATTGAACTTACAGCGACCAGACTTTCCGCGACCAAAAAAAATTTGGTCTCTGAAGATCAGTTTCCGTGACCAAAATTTTGGTCTCAGAAGGTAAGAATCTTCAGTGACCAATAAATGACCTTCCGGGACCAAAATTTGGTCCCGGTAGATAATCTTCTGGGACCAAAAAAATTTGGTCCCGGAAGGTACCCCACTCCACAAAACCGAGACCAAAGTTTTTTTGGTGGCCGAAAATGACCTTCCGGGACCAAAATTTGGTCTCTGTTAGTCGCCTTCAGGGACCAAAAAATTTTGGTCCCGGAAGGTCCCCCTCTCTTCCACAAATCCGAGACCAAATTTTTTTGGTGGCCGAAAATGACCTTCCGGGACCCAAATTTGGTCCCTGTTGGTCGCCTTCAGGGACCAAAAAATTTTGGTCCCGGAAGGTCCCCCTCTCCTCCACAAATCCGAGACCAAATTTTTTTGGTCCCTGAAAATGACCTTCCGGGACCAAAATTTGGTCCCTGTTGGTCGCCTTCAGGGACCAAAAAATTTTGGTCCCAGAAGGTCCCCCTCTCCTCCACAAATCCGAGACCAAATTTTTTTGGTCCCTGAAAATGACCTTCCGGGACCAAAATTTGGTCCCTGTTGGTTGCCTTCAGGGACCAAAAAAATTTGGTCCCGGAAGGTCCTCCTCTCCTCCACAAATCCGAGACCAAATTTTTTTGGTCCCTGAAAATGACCTTTCGGGACCAAAATTTGGTCCCTGTTGGTCACCTTCAGGGACCAAAAAAATTTGGTCCCTGAAGGTCCCCCACTCCTCCATAAATCCGAGACCAAATTTTTTTGGTGGCCGAAAATGACCTTCCGGGACCAAAATTTGGTCCCTGTTGGTCGCCTTCAGGGACCAAAAAAATTTGGTCCCCGAAGGTCCCCCACTCTTCCACAAATTCGAGACCAAATTTTTTTGGTCCCTGAAAATGACCTTCTGGGACCAAAATTTGGTCCCTGTTGGTCGCCTTCAGGGACCAAAAAAATTTGGTCCCGGAAGGTCCCCCTCTCCTACACAAAAAAAAAATTGCACAATAAAATATTAAAAATGGAATTTTAATTTTTTGAATGAATATGTATTTAAGAAAAAAAAAATAGATAAAATATAACATGAACACTTTTTTATAAAAAAAATATATACGGCAATAAATTAAAGTTTAAAATATGTTTTTAAAGTTTTAAAAATCAATTAAAAAAAATCAAGTGTAGCTATAAAAATTTTTACTAATTACAAGAGGGTTTAAACATTTTAAAAAATATAAAGATATGTGCAACGTGGAGATCAACTGGAACTTACATTTGCAATATTAATGAGTATAAACATATTTAATTAAATAAAAAAAATTTGAAGGATGTAGAATAATGTTTCAAATCTTCAATGGGAACATGTTAAATTAAAACTTATGGGGCACAACTTCTTTATTCGAAATTTCAATACTGAAAATTTCATAAATTGAAAATTAAAAATATATATTATAGAAGAAAACTAAATTTTAATTAAAATAAGAAACGAAAATGCTACCTTGGAATTTTCCTTCTATCAATTTTTATATAAAATATTTTCTACCCTTGGAATTTTCCTTCTATCAATTTTTATATAAAATATTTTCTACCTTGGAGTTTGATAGAAAATACATTATATGAATTAGGATTATATAATTTAAGATTTACTTAGGATTATCTTTATCTCTTAGTGTTATTTTAAATATTAAAAATTACATTTAATTTAGAATTTTGAATCATAATTATTTTAGGATTTATCTCATCTAAAGAACACATTTACCTTTATTATCTTGTTTATTTTTATTTTTTTTTTTCAAATTTAACTTCAAGAAAGATTTAAAAAAGATGGTCGATAGAAGTGAATAGATGATAGGATAGAGGTTTCTATTCTTTTTCTTTTTTTTTTTTTAATTCGTTTGTATTCTTTTTTAATTACATTATATGAATTAGGATTACATATTTAAAGATTTAATTAGGATTATCTTTTTCTCTCAGTGTTATTTTAAATATTAAAAATTACATTTAATTGGAAAGTTAACTAATAATATGTATTAACTAAACTACTACTACCTATTAAACTTAGTGTACACTAGAAGAAATT
This sequence comes from Ficus microcarpa, assembly GCA_025413485.1. Classification (NCBI taxonomy): domain Eukaryota; kingdom Viridiplantae; phylum Streptophyta; class Magnoliopsida; order Rosales; family Moraceae; genus Ficus; species Ficus microcarpa. The sequence continues at coordinate 3,578,186 of CM046377.1, read as the reverse complement.
GAACTTACAGCGACCAGACTTTCCGCGACCAAAAAATTTTTTTATCATAGTCTTAAATACATAATAAATCGTAGATATTTTTTTTCATAAGGTTTACCATTTTTTTATGAACTTTGTGTTTAAGATTTCTTTTCTTCTGGGCTATATGTACATCAGTTCCTAACTTTATTTTCAGAAAATGATCGTTTGATCTATTATTAATTTTATAATATACATGTGCGTATATATATATATATATATATTGTGAAAATAAGAGAATAAGAGAAATATGAAAGGTCAACCAATTAAGTGAGTAACTCAATACCTTTATATATCTGTGATTATTTTTATGTGCTTACGATATGAGACTTGGATTTCTTTTACCTTTAATATATATATATATATGTATATAGGTTTTGTTTTAATAAATGTGAGTCCCGAGTCTAGAAAATGATAAAGTCATGTACTATTAACATTTACATTTAAACATTTTCATAATTATCTATTTAATTGTGCTTTCAAAGCAAAACATATTGTGAACCATATAAGAATAAATATATATGTTACATCTACGCAAATATGATCAATGAAAGCTAACAAAGAGAAATAACATATATTATTCACCCAAAAAATTAAAAAATAGAAAACCGAGAGAGAAATAACACATGGACAAACAATGGGGCTAAATTAAATATCATGAATACATTGTCCTATCAGTTATCTGATAATCTAAAGCCTCTTCATTTAAAGGGGGTTCTCTATTTCTCTAGAATCTTTCAGTGTCCAAATTAAGTCACGATCTTTTTGGTTTAATAACCAATATTCAATCTCACTATTTTGATCTAGACTTTTGTCCCTCTCTATATGAAGGTCATAACATATCCAATTAATTAGTGTTAGTTATGAATTTATGCCAATATTTTCACATTTTTATATATAATATATATATACACAGAAATGATGATTACCAAATATTTGGAATTGAACTGAAGCCAAAAAATGTGAGAGGCATTATTTGAGTTTTTCTCAACCAACTTTTCTTTCTCACCAACAAAGTCTTCTTATAATCCGCATAAATACTAATTAAATACTAAAAATATTAAAAAAAAGGTTAAGTTATCAATTGTATATTAGGAAGACGGACAATAAAATAAGAAAATTGGACAATGTTATCAACTCACTGTTAGGTGAGAAAACCAAATTAGAAATGTACTAATCTTATATCACTTTCCAAGAATGTCATAATATATATATATATATTTACATACCCGAAATGTAAAGTCACTATCAATTCTCTGTTCCCCTAAATCCGAAATGGGAGAAATTAAAATAATCTCTCACGACAGATTCAACACTACAAAATTCAACTTATTCAACTTGCACAATAATTAATTTCGTAGCGCCATTAAATGACATTAGTTGCGACCATCTCATACTTGTACCCTCAACATTTATTAGGAAATGCAAGCAAAATTGTCATCTTGTGATGCAAAAAAAGTTAAAAAAATTTTCCTTCAGTACGAATTATTATTTTGCATTATTGTGTATAAATTATTTTTTAATCATTTGATTTTTTTTCAAATTATAGATCCGAAAATGGATGTAGACATCCATGTTTTTTGGTGGCAAAAGAAAATCAAATTTTCAATGAAAATTTGAAACTGCCGCCCAGCCGGCCTCTATTATTAAAATTACCCCAAGTTTCCCTTTGTCTCTCACTCTATCACTTTCCTCTCTCTAACTTTATTTGCCTCTGATACCCACCGGTCCTTCACTTTAGACTTGGATCTCTCACTCTCTCACTTTCCCCAAATCTCTCACACCCATCCCGTCGCCCCCCCTCCCGAAATCCTCCGCCCACGCCTGAACCCGCCGCCGTCGCCGCCGCCGTTGATAGCTTTCTCTCCGACCTTTTCTCTCATACCCCAAATCTCTTCACTTTTCTCTCACTCTCTCACTTCCCCAAATCTCTCACGCCCATACCGTCCCCCCCCCCCCCCCCCCCCCCCACGCGTTGAAATTCCTCCGCCTCCGCCCACGCCTGAGCCGCCGCAGCCGCGCTTGCTTTCCTCCGCCAACGCCTGAAGCCGCCGCCGCACGTGCTTTCCCCCACCCCTGCCTAAAGCTCATCGCCGCCGCACGTGCATTTTCTTCTATCACATTGCAAATATACTTCCTTCTATTAAAATAATATCATACTTTTTTCACCCATATTCTGTGCTATAAATGTTGGGTTATTCATCTTGAAATTTCTGATTGCAGGGTGTTGATCTGAGTATTGGGGCAGAGGTTTGGCCATTCCTTCTTGGAGTGTAAACATACTTAACCCTTTCCTTTGAGAACTGTGTTTGTGTTTTTTTCCCCTCCCTGCAAATTGAAGTAGAGATTTAATTTTATTACTTAACTGTAGTACTGAGTGGTTAATTAGTTGATAGCAAACGATGAGGGGGATTTGATTCGCTTTCCTCCCTGCATTCTGGATATTGTATGATGGGGCTAGTAATAGTTTTAGCATTTCATGTTCTGTAGTTTGTTGGATATATCCCCTTTTTAACGAAATGCTAATATTACTCTATCGCTATCAATAAAACAAAAGAAATGAGATAAAAGAGAAATGGAAGAAAAAACAAACAAGAAAACAGAAGAACAACTGTTGGCACCGAAGGAAGCACTATGTATGAGCAATGTAATGAGATTGAGATACAAACGGGGACGGTGTTGTCGTACTGTTTTTTTTTCATTTTTTGTTTGTAATTCTTTTCTTTTTCCTTTTGTGATGGCGATATATATGCCATCAATTTGGTTGCAAATTTTGTTTTTGGGACTCAGATTATAGATAAAATTCATGCGTGGTTAGGTTTTTTTGTTTTTGTTTTTGTTCATTTCACTGCTTTTTCGGTGTACTTTATTTTTCGTTTTCTTTTTTCAAAATGAAATTTGGTCATCGTGTTGTTGAAATTCTGGCGATTAAGTGACGGAAGGCTTTGAATTTTGGGAATTTCGTGTTCAATTTCCTACATTTAGTTTATTTCTAATCTAAAAAAGAGAAAAAAAGATATCATATGTATGTCTTAGAAGCTCACTGTTGTTCTTAGCGTGGGGAAATGCTTAAAATTTTGGTGGATATTTTCTTCTTCTTCTTCTTCTTCGTTTCATTTTTAGCATGATTCTGGTGAATAGTTTGTTTGTTTTGGGTACTCATAATTTTGGATGATTATCTCTCTCTTTCTTTTTTTTTTTTTTTTTTAACTATAATTTGGTGGTTTTATTCATTTATTTATTTTTTTTTGAGTGATAATTTTGGTGGATAATTTGTTTGTTTGTTTTTGGCAGAGTTTTGCAGATTTGAGGTTTGTGATGCTGAAGAAATAAGGAATCTTGAAGGTCTCATTGAACAGAAAAAAAGCCAGAAAAAATGTTGGAGGGTCAGGGTGGTCCGAAATTCACTGGAATCATTGGCCTAAATAACAATGACAACAACTACCGTGATATGTCCCAAGCTCAAGGGTTGTATTATAAGCTTGGAGAGGGCACCAACATGTCCATTGACAGTTTTGCGAGCTTGCAAACGACCAATGATGGCGGATCAGTTGCGATGTCCATTGATAACAGCAGTGTGGGCTCGAATACAAACGATTCCCACACTCGCATCTTGAACCACAAAGGGCTGAAAAGCCGTGTGAAAATGGACCACCGTCGCCGCCACCACCACCGGCACCATCAGCCACTATGACTTAAGTTAGCTTTTGTTTTAATTATACTTTACCTTCGTTTGATACCTATTATAGTTAAACATTTGATAGTTAAAAAATTTTACTTAAACAAGTTGTAAATATTACCGTGACTATTACTGTTGAAAATATGACTATTCTCAACAGGCTGTAAATATTATTGTTACCAAAAAATTTTGGTCGCTTAAACTTTTGGTTACAAAAATATTTGGTAGCTAAAAAATTTTACAAAATACGTTTTGCTAACAAATAAATGTGAATTTTTTCGAAGATTAAATTTTTTTGGTCTCGGATTTTTTTTGGAGACCAACGAATACCAAATGAATTTGGTTGTGGATTTTTTAGAGACCAACGGAGACCAAATTTTTTTGGTCTCTATTGGTTTTTTTGGAGACCAACAGAGACCAAAAAATTTGGTCTCTGTTGATTTTTTGGAGACCAACGGAGACCAAAATTTTTTGGTCTCTGTTGGTTTTTTGGAGACCAACGGAGACCAAATTAATTTGGTCGCGGATTTCTTAGAGACCAACGGAGACCAAATTTTTTTGGTCTCGGATTTTACGGATGCCAACGGAGACCAAATTTTTTTGGTCTCGGATGTTTCCGAGACCAACGGAGACCAAAATTTGTTTGGTCGCCGATACCTAGTGCGACCAACCAACGGGGACCAAATGGCGACCAAATTTTTTTGGTCGCGGAAGGTAATGGCGACCAAAAAATAGACCTACGGAGACCAATTTTTTGGTCTCTGAAGGTGAAATTTCTTGTAGTGATAAATGGCGACAGAGAAGAGCAAGATCCTGGTCATCCCGGGGATGGGGTACGTCGGCAAGTTCATAACGGAGGCGGGTGCTAAGGCCGGTCACAAGACCTTCGCCTTGGTACGAGTCTCCACGCTCTCAAACCCAACCAAGGCCGAGACCATCCGCAAATTCAAGTCCTTGGGCGTCAAATTCATCGTTGGCGATTTGTATGACCACCAGAGTCTGGTCAAGGCAATCAATCAAGTCGATGTGGTGATATCGGCAGTCGGTCAGGATCACTTGCGCGATCAAGTTAAGATCATCGCAGCCATCAAAGAAGCTGGTAATGTCAAGGTACAAATATTGATCAACTCCTTATAATTCTGCCTCGCTTTTTTTATTTATTTACTTGTCTTAACAAAATTATATGCTGAGCACTCCTAACAAACAGTGAATAAACTTTGTCAAAATTCAAATCAAGTTGTCACTTTTTTTGACTTGACATGTAACTAAAAATTCCTGTGCTTAATCATTCATAATGGTGATTTGGTTAAGAGGTTCTTCCCTTCAGAGTTTGGGAACGATGTGGATCGGATGGATGGGGTTGAGCCAGCAAAGACGTTGTACGAAACAAAGGTGAAGATTCGCCGCGCTATTGAGGCAGAGGGAATTCCCTTCACATATGTATCCTCCAACTTCTTTTATGGCATCTTTCTTTTCAATCTGGTGCAAACTGGACCTACTTCTCCTCCACGAGATAAAGTTGTCATCTTGGGTGATGGAAATCCAAAAGGTAAGAGTTAGCAGAAAGAGCATTGTTAAAAGGACACCAACTTTAATCTAAATTTTTAAATACTAATTAACATGACTGTAAGTTGTGAGTTTTTGTTCGTAGATGCAATCCTTAAATTCTAAAATCTTGTCAATAAAATCAGAACTTACATACAATTAATGTAGGTTGATACTTAAAAACTTGTGATTAAATTGGAGACCCTATGCGCAATTTTCTAATAGAAATCGTTGTTTAGAAGTTGGAAATTTGAAGCTGTTTTCTTCTCTACAAGTTTAATCTTTACGAAATATATCATCATTTGGAAATTATTTTATATGATAAACTTGGTTTTTAGTAAAATAGAGCGTAGTAAACAATTATCTTCTGTTATCTTTTGGGCTCCAGGCAGTAGAAGAGAGATATAGGTGATTTTTTTTTTTTAATTTTAAAAAATAAGATATAGGAGTAGCTTTACGGATCCTGATTGTATTTCTTGCAAGTCTTGGAGCTGCTAATCAATAAAGCTTTTTTTTCTCATTATTATTATTATTATTTTTATTTTTTATCTAGGTTTGTAGGAAAATGTTTGTATTTTAAATGTTTTAATGTACTTTTCTCTTACTAAGAGAAATTACAGTTTAGAAAGTTTATCAGGCATTCTAGAAAAAAGATCAGAGTTCTTTGCTCTAGGGTCTCATTTCTTGTCTTCCTATACATAGCAATATTCAACAAGGAGGAGGACGTTGCAAGTTACGCAATTAGAGCAGTGGACGACCCAAGAACCATGAACAAAATCCTCTACATCAGACCACCTGGGAACATCTACTCATTTAACGAGCTTGTGTCTTTGTGGGAGAAAAAGATTGGCAAAACCCTTGAAAAGGAGTACATTATGGAAGACCAACTTCTAAAGGATATTCAAGGTTTGTGAGATTTAAATGGAAACTTCAGTTAGTCATTGAAATTTGGGATGAGTAAAATTTTATTTTTCTAATCGAATTTGAGTGAAGGCCGTTTCGGCCTAGAATTGATTCTCTAGTTCAGGCTAATCTAGTTAGGACGTCCTTGATTTCCTTTATTAAGTTAGTTGTCACAACTTATACATACTCCTTTTTCTTCCGAAGATAAACTAGTTACGATCCTCTTAATTAGATCAGCTGATAAAATTTACATTGACCTGTGCTTTCTTTCCCAATTTTCTTTTCTTGCAGAGGCGCATCAAATCAATAATATTCAAGGTGCGTGAATTTTTTGTAAGATTTTGATTTGGAGCTGATGAAACTCACAATATATTGACATTTTTTTTTCCTTCTTTTAATTACGATTATTATTCACAGATGATCCAGTTCCACTAGATCTGAAATTATCAATCCGTCACTCTGTTTTCGTAAAGGGAGGTCATACAAACTTCGAGATCGAGCCCTCACTCGGAGTTGAAGCTTCTGAGCTGTATGCTGACGTAAAGTACACAACTGTAGATGAGTACCTCACTCAATTTGTCTGAGATTGAAGTCATGGTATTGCTAGTTGTGTTCAGGACAACGTGCTGAACATTTTTTGAATTTTCAGAGAAGACAAAAAACTTTTTGGGAAAAAGACAAAAACTAAAAAAAAAAAGATAAAAAAAAATTTGAGTTGAGTTGATTGAGTGTATTTGCCAAAGTTGGCTCTTAATTACTAATATTATTTACAGAAGATGGAGTTCCACTAGCTCTGAAATTATCAATCCGGCACTCTGTTTCCGTAAAGGATGGTCACACAAACATCGAGATCGATCCCTCATTTGGAGTTGAAGCTTCCGAGCTCTACGCTGAAGTAAAGTACACAACTGTAGACGAGTTCCTCAATCAGTTTGTCTGAGATTGAAGGCATGATATTGCTAGTTGTGTTCAAAACAACGTACCAAACATTAAGAAGCAAAAACGAGAATAAAATGTCTAGTGAAGGGCCATTGTCCCGGGTTTGTGTAAGAAATAAGTTGGCCACTAAAGGAAGGACAAAAAAAAAAAAAAAAAAAAGTAGAAATTGAAGATGAGGTGGGTGATATCGGATTTCTGATGGCCCCACTCTTTGATTGCCGCTGTTGCTGCTCTTACACCAAGCATTGTTGTCTCCACAGTTTTGATATCTTGTCGTGTGTTTATAGTGATGGGACGCCGTCGTAGCTACAAAGGTTCGGATATTCTTTCAGGATCTCTTCTGTTAAATGCATGTTAATGCTTCTTTATCACCGATTTCTCGCCTACGCAGATATGGATTAAACCGAAATTATTAATTTTTTAAGACCTCCTAGATGATATCTATTTAAAATTATCTTGAATATCAACATTAGGAATGTATGATCAAATTTTGAGAAAGTTATTTTTTGTTACTCTGGGTTTACCGAATTAGCTGATTTATACCTCATCAGTAGCCATACGAAATAAAAACTCTAAATTCATTTCTTCAACGGATGATATTTTAAAAAAAACTACCAAAAAAAAAAAGAAGAAGAACAAGAAGAAGAAGAAGAGAAGAAGAAGCAGAAGGAGGAAAGAAAGAAAGAAGAAATGCCGTTTTGATCCTTTTTTTTTTTTTTTCTGGATCAATGTGAGTTTATCTTTTATTGAAAAAAATTTTCCCTTAACATGTTTTCAGACTAAAAGGACAGAAATGAAAGTTTTAGGAACAAGTTACCAAATAGTAACAAGTTTATAGGACATCAGTACTAAATATCCGAGTAAATTTTATATTTTAAATTTAAAAAAGTAAAACATATACTTCAAACGCTGTCGATAAAAATAGAAATAATTAATATAACATCAGGGAAAAAAAATTGTGGTCCTTTTAACCATGCTTTATTTAAAAAAAAAAAAAAAAAAAAAGGAATTCCAAGGAATACAATGGCTTTTTTTTTTTTTACCCCTGCCAATGGGGTCATTATCCAAAAGATGGGAAGAGGTGGGTTAATAAGGTATATCAAATTAGGCTGTAAGCATTTACATGTGATTATAATTTAAAAAATAAAAAAACCCCAGCAAACTTACAACCCCCCCCCCCCCCCGGCCCTCGACGACAACCCAGCCTTCACCCCACCCGACCCCACCCCCCAACGGTGACCCAAACCCCCCCGACCGACGTCGAGCCCTCTCGCCCACCTCCTTCCCCAGTCGCGACTGGGTTCGCGCCCCCCCCCCCCCGCGGGGACCTGCCGCCGCAACCCAGTTAGCTCCCCTTCCCTGCGAGAGTTTCTAGGTTTTACCATGAGTTTCGATTTGGGTTTGAAGCACCCCCCCTCACGCCGCCGCGACTCAGTTCGCCCCCTCCACTTGACGTCCCTTGGAATTCTATAATTTTTTGACTTTAACCCTTGGATTTCAATCTAATGGCCAAAATTTTTTGACCCCATGGATGAGATAAAAAAAAATGACCACATTGTAGAATTCCCGTGAAAGAAAGAAAACTATTTGCATTATGTCGATTGTCGAGCCTTTATATATAGTACATTTCTTATCATGGAATTATTATCTTGTTTGTCCCATTTTTCATTTTTTGTACTAAACTTATTTTTTTCCTATTTTGACCAAAAAAGGAAAAAGAAAAAAGAAAAACTATTTGCATCAACTGTTGGACATTAGAGTCCATTTCTCTAATGTAATTATTAACTTCTTTTTCCTTTTTTATTTATAAAAAACTTCTTTTCCTTTTTTTTTTTTTTCTTTTTTTGATGAGAACTTCTTTTTCCTTCTTCTGCAGATAAAATTGCGTTTTTTTGACGTTTGAATGCAGAGCAAGAAAAAAAGAAAAACTATTTGCATTATTATGTAGAACTTTACATATTACATTTCTTTGTATGGTTAACTTCTTTTTCTTCTTCTCTTTCAATGAAATTGCTTGCTTTTTTTTTTTTTTTTTTTGTGTGTATGTGTGTTAATTACAGAAGAAAAAAAAAAACCGGAAAACTATCTGCTCATTGTGTTTTTTATTTCTTGTATATTTTAAAGTTATAATCGTGTCCATTTTTGTAGAAATATTATTGTGAACTTATATTTTTGTATTCCAATTCCCTTCGCGTCTGAAAATATATAATACACCTTAATTTTACTTGGTGGTGACTTATAAATATATATATAACCTTACATAAATAACAAATCCATCTTACTATATGTATATATTTGAATGTACCCTGAAAATCTTTTAAGATATTATGTTCATGTTCATGCTTATAATTATTATATGACTTAATATATGTCGCTTGTTTTATGTACAATTTTTTGTTCTATGCGATATACTTTCTTATTATGATTTCACTACCCAAACAGGAAAAATATTTGTTAAAGAGAATAAAATCTACTTTTATCGATTGATTTTAGATAAGAAAAATGAAATTGTATCCCTAAATGAGAAAGACAAAAATTGCCAATGTTAATGTGAGATGTGCTCTAGCCATAACTTTTTATAAATCAGAAATTATTAAATGATGCAAAATAATGTTAAACTCAAGTTTTCTTAATACATCTATCACGTGCATAGTACGTGCATCCTCTTACTAGCAATAAGTAATTTGTTTCTGTCAATATTATATTTAAGACAAGTTGATGCTGGGATTTTTCACCAAAAAAAAAAAAAAAGGTTGATGCTGGGATTTTCCTTCTCTTCTCATATATTACTTGAAGGAAAAAAAAAAAAAAAAAAAAAAAAAAAAAAAAGGCGCGCGCACTTGGATCTCATCTAGATTCTAGAGTGGTTTAAAAAAATGAAACATTGGAACATGAGAGAAATAGAAATAGAAATAGAAATTATAATAATAATAATAATAATAATAACAATAACAATAAAACACTTATGCTTTGTTTGGTATTAAGGTTCAATTCCAACTAAACTGTATTTTTTCACTTTAATAATTTTTTTTTTAAAGTCAACAAAATTTATAATTAATTTTTGAAAAATCTACCAACTCTAATTTAAAAATTTTATCTCCAACTAACTATAGACATTTCTTGTATATATATATATATATACATATATATACACACACGCCCGCATAGGTCTGATTTTTTTCTTTTGTGCGTTCTTGATCAGGAAGATTACTATTATTTAAGTTCGAGTCATGAATTCTTTAAGAGTTGTTTTTTTTTTTTTTTTTTTTTTTCGCCCCTCTCTCTCTCTCTGTGACGAATTCTTTAGAGAGTTTTTCCACAATTTGAATCAATTTTTCTGGTTTCAATGTTTTTTCTTCTTGCTTGCCGTGTCAATTCGGCCGTTCACAAAACAAGGTTTGACTTTCTAGTTTTAAGTAACTGATCATGGGTCCCTTAACCATTTGAAAAGTCCCATTTAGACACTTCAACTTCAAGAATGGTCCTATTTCTAGATTATATTCGTGACACAATTAAAATATTTATTTTTAATTTCAGAGGAAAAAGGAAATATAACGAACTAATGATTCATGTTTTTTAAGCTGTGAATTTTGAATTTTTTTTTAGGATAATGGTTCTGCTTTTAAAAAGAAAAATTAAGAGAACCCTAATTAACTACAATTTTTGAAATTTATAGGGACAATTCCTTTTTTTATTTTTATGGTAGGAGTTTACCAATTGATAGTTCTCATTTATTAAAGACAGGAACAAAAAAAAAAAAAAAAAAACTCAAATTTAAACCTGGATTTGCGCGCTCCTACCTAAATTATTGAAATTAAACTTTAATTAGGATAGTCCCGTGACCTATCAAAGAATAAACAGTACTAGTAAAGAATTCTTTGCTAGGAATCAATAGTTGTGTTCTTATATTTACAGCAATATTCAACAAGGAGGAAGACGTTGCAAGTTACACAATTAGAGCAGTGGACGACCCAAGAATGCATGAACAAAATCCTCTACATCAAACCACATGGGAACATCTACTACTTACGAGCTTGTGTCATTATGGGAGAAAAAGATTGGTAAAACCCTTGAAAAGAAGTACGTTCTGGAAGACTAACTTCTCAAGGATATTCAAGGTTTGTGAGTTTTTATAAAAAGAAATAATTCTAGAGACATCATTTTTAATCTCAACTTTTAGTATCAACTGATGTGTTGTGGGAGTTGTAATTTTATTTTTTCATTGGTGCATATTTGAAAGGTTATCAATCACATCTATTAATAATTAGATATCGTAGATTTGAGTTAAAGATGACATCTCACTGCCTCGTAAGTTACTATAAAAAATGAAGAAGAGTTGTGGTTCATTACATCTCTTTTAAAATTTATAAAAATAAAAAAATAAAAAAAAATAAAAACCTTGAGTAAATTATGATATTATATAAACAACATTTGTCTTTCAGATAGTTCTTCAGCTTTTTTTTTTTCACTCCAGAAGTTCTACCATTTGAAAGCACTCATTCTAATTTCTTTTTTTTTTTTTTTCCTTGTAATGTACTATCTATGTTCGTCGTGATTGAGCATTTAGCTAATGAAATTAACATTGACTTCTTCTCTCCTTTTTTTTTTTTTTTTTTTTTTGGGCAGAGGCACGTCAACTTAACGACATTCAAGGTGCGTGAATTTTGTGTAAGATTTGGAGGGAAGAAAACTATCAAGAAAATGAATTTATGTTCACAATATTCATATTGACTTTTGGTCTCCTCCTTTTTCTTTTTTTTCTTTTTTTTTTTCCCTGATAACTGTTGTTATTTACAGACAATCCGATTCCACTTGATATATATGAAATTATCAGTCCGTCACTCTATTTTTGTAAAGGGAGGTCATACAAACTTTGAGATTAAGCCCTCGTTTGGAGTACCTTAATCAGTTTGTCTAATTGGTGAAAGCATTTCAAATTGAGAAAATATAAATTTATATTTTCTCTTGGGATTGCTTTTTCTTTTTTCCCCTTAGTTTTGCTTGGTTTCTTTCTGGTGATGTTCCATTTTATGCCTTCTATGCTTTAGCATCTTAAGTTTGTTTATGATTTCTTAAAAAAAAAAAAAAAAAAAAAAAAAAAAAAAAAAAAAAAAAAAAAAAAACTAAACTGGTAAGTGATTTGAGGATTAATTTCTTATGATGGATATGCCATGTTTTGTTTTAAGAATATAAACTAGTAGTAATTAGTGACTTGAGAATTGATTTTTCAAAAAGTTACTGTATCTCTAGCTCTCTCATCAGCTTTCTTCCTTCTCTTTTCTTTCTCTTGAGAATTGGTAGCTAGCTAGCTACCAAACTAGTAGTTACATTTAGGACCCCAGTTAGGAGGACATCTGGAGATATTGAATTGGAAATGTGTATTTGGGGAGAAGCTTTTTAAAAAGTTATGTGATATAGAAAATAATGCAAAAATTTGAGATGTGTTTGGAAGAAAAATATATAAAATGGATCTTATTTTGTTCATCTCGTCAATACCAGCATTTTGACATAAAAAACATCTCATTTCGATTTCAAATGAAAAAATTATGGACTTTTAAAGTTTGAATTTTTTGAAAATGAAAGAGGGAGAAAGTTTAATTTAGAGTTGAAATTTTGAAATTGGGATGTTTGGCACACCAACTCAAAACACTCATCTCAAAATTTTTTTTTTGTCTTTTTCCCAAAAAGTTTTTTGTCTTTTCTGAAAATTCAAAAAAATTTACTATTGAAACTTAAAAATCTCAACTCAAACTACTCCACCAAGCACCCTATGAGATGGTAAATATCAACCGAAGGTGACGTCCCAAATAGGCTTTTAGTTTTACATTAATCATTATAATAAGGTTGTCCATTTCAAAGTATTTTTTATATTTAAAATTTACTTTTACAAATCCCAAAATTTATTTAATATGAAAAATAATTATGTTTGAAATAACGTTATACAGTGGACTATTAAATAGAATAACATAACAAAGTAAACACTAGGATTTTTTTTTGTTCTCTTTTTTCTTTTAATGAAAAGAGAAAACAATTAACATCAAATATTTCAGATATTCAGATCTTAGCGATATCCTAACTACTCGAATTATATTCCACATGATTATCTCAAACTCTTCCTATTTTTTATGATTTATAGAGTTTGCCTTTTAAAAAACACACTTTTAAGTTATTGCCCCAATTATAATAATTTCAGGTTTTTTCTAATTTTTAACTTTTGATTAATTAAGTATGAAATATCAAAAACCCAAGTAAATAATTAAAAAAGATGAGCAAAAACATGGCTATTTGCACTTCTCTCTCTCTTTTTTTTTTTTTTTTTGGGACGTTGTTAACCCAAGCCATGGATACGTGGCATTCTTGTGAAATGTCCAATTTTCTGTAGTTACCCTCCCTACTCTCTAGGCAAGGCAATGGCCCAAATCTTGACGGGCCGAACCCAAGACTAGATGATGGTCTAGTCCATCTCGCTCTCTCCTTCCAGAAACGCAGCACTTAAATGGCAGAGGAAAAATCAGTGAACTATACTTTCGGTTTCTGCTTCGAAGAGTATCTTCAATACCATAATAAATTAGTGCGCCATTGGTAAATCAATACTATTGGCATACTAATTTAACATGATGCTTTTCAATAGAATGCTTTATTTAATATTAAATTTATCATATGCTAAACTTTATGATAAATCTATCATAAGATATAGCTAATACCAAAATTTAACTTTTTTTTATTAGTTGGCGTCTTTCACTATCCAACTTTCCAATACAATCATTATAGTAACTATATTTATAATTATTTAAATGCTCAAAGTTCACTTTTACGAGTTTCAAAACATCAAAAAGATGATAAGTAATAGAAATAACATTTGAAATAGCATTATATCATTAGAGTATAAAATATAAAATTATTATTTTTCACTCGCTTTTATAATAAATATAACATTAGTATGGTCAAATGCATTGAAGATGGTCTAATTATGGGATGCCATAATCGTATGGCCTCACGGGGGTTTAATGTCTGACCGTTTGATTTAAATGAGACAACATTTGTAAGAAAATTCTTTAAACTTTTTTCAAAAAAAAAAAAAAAAAAAAAGTCGTTAAACTGCAATGGTAGACCTACTTTATAGTTGCCATCCGATTTAAATTGTAAGGTTGAGATCAATGGTCACTAGTGGAGGTAGGGTTCTCTCACTGTAGAATCCTTTGATAGTTTTTACTCTTGAGTGGTTTTTTCCCCACAATGTGGATTACTAACTTGCTAATTCTAGCAACTTATTTTTCAGGTATGAAGCTCGGAAGATTTAAGTAATATATGTCATGATCATGTGACATGTTCAAAAATGATTATATAATAAGAAAAAGGAAAAATGTCAAAAATTACCCATAAATTTTGTCGGTAATATCAAGATGCGGCCTAAACTATAAAAAGTATATGTTGCATCCCTTAAATTTTGATAAATGTGTCATATTGCCCCTGTAACGGATTCCATCAAAATTTGGATGGATCGTCAAACGCATTGAAGACCATTCAACAAGTGGTTGGCAAGAGAAAGCTTATGTAGCATTTGGGAACATGTGAAAGGAGATATTTAAAGCTCTCCATTGAAACGTGCACTGTTTTATTGGACGCCTTTTAGGGGTGCTGGTGATACCCCAAGTGCTGATGAAGATTTGGAAAATGATGATGAAGGAGAAGAGCGAAGGGACTCGAGCAATATTCAACACTCGCCTAGATGGATTCTCGAAACAAGGTCAATACATGGAAGCAAGAGATGTGATATCTGAATTTGGGAAGATTGGTTTGCAGCCAACAGAGCTGACATATATAACAAACTAATGAATGTCTAAACAAGAAGGCAGCGCTTGAAATTGCCGTAGCTGTTGAAGGAGACGGCAATCAGAAACCTGATTCGGTCACTTATTCAACCATGATCTACGACTATGTTCATGTCTGGATGTCAAGCGAGCATTATACAATCACAAGCAAATGGTAAAAAGTGGACAAGTTACAGATGCCAAGTCTTATGAGAAGCTTAGATCAATTTTGGATGAGAAAACTGCGAGAATGAAAACGGATGAGAAAGCGATCTCGGCATAATTGATAACAAAAATGGGATTGTTAAAAGCCAAGAAGAAATGAAAGAAAGACGAGTCTCGGAAGAACAAGCATAGGCACAAGCGCGCGAGAACTGCAAACTCTGCTTCTAGAAATCGCCGAGATAAAAAAAGCTTCAACGAACTTCTTATGAAAAATCAAGCATTCAATGAGATATTTTCTTTTCTTTGTCATTAAGAACTGCGATAGCTGAATAACGGTTTTATTGAAGCAAAACAAGTTATGTCGAAACGTATACCAGAAACTGCAGGTCCCAGAATGGTCCAAATTGTTTTTAATTTTTTAAAGTTATGTAGTCTGCTAGTTAAAGTTTTTAAGGTTGTCCCTTAGTTACATTGGAACTTCTGCAGTAGAGAATTGATTGTTGACTTCTTTGGCAAGTCTCCTCTATCAATGGCAAATTCAATTCCATTGTAGCTGCTTAACTAACCAACCAAAAATAGTAACTACTGCAACTAAAATTGTGCTTAGAATAGCAGTCTATAACCTGAACTCAACTAACTCTAGAGTAGACTGAATTATTAGTGGACTTCTTTCACCAGCTTTGGCCCCTGACATAGCCACATATTTCCAACAAAACCAAAAGGTTCATTTTCAACTTTGATCGGAATATCCAAGGCTAAAAAGCCACATTAGAATCCCACCTTAGCTTTAGCCAACATGTTTATATATTTATTTATTTATTTTTATCATCTAATAATTGAGATTTGAGTTACATGATACATCATAAAGTTTTTTTGAATTTACCATAATTTGCACACGTTGCTCTTGTATAATCTCTGCATATATATTATTTTATTTCAGTTTGGCTCTCAAATCTTAACTCAAAAATTTCATTTCAGTTTTTGTCATTTTTTAAAAAGTCAACAAAAATTATAATTAATTTTTAAAAAATTAACTAATTTCAATTTAAAATTTTTATTTTTAAGTGGTGCATCAAACGTACCCTGTTAGCTCAATTGGTGTTGATGTTTAGTGTGTGTGAAATGCTTTCAATATATCGAGTTTGAGTTCAAATCCAAAGTAATGATTTTTTTTTATTTTGTGCATGTATTCAAATAGTAAGTGCCAAAACAATTTTTCTTTTTTCTAAATGTGATTTGGGATCCTTGGGATTTGGATATACATCATTTTAGTTTGAAGAACACGTTACACTCAACACCGGCTCCACAATTAGATTCCAATGACAATTATTTGAGTACTCCTCTTTATTCTGTCACGTTCTTATTGGTAAAAATATTTTGTTCTTAATCACTTTATATTCTAGCTTAAGATTCGACTATAAAATATATAAATAAATAAATAAGAAAACATTATCAAGTTATCATCATCGTTGTAGACAAATTGCATAAAATAACACTTTCTATGTGCTTGAAAAACACATATATTCTGATCACCTCCATAGTCTTTGGTTTGACATCATGAGCTTTTCTTATCATCATAAGTACAACCTGTTACCTTCTTTTGCCTCCATGCTTTTCCATTGTTTTTCTTGGGGGGGGGGGGGGGGGGTGTTTGTTTATTAAGGTAAAACTGCGATAAAATCCATTTTATATACTTTATTAATATAGTTCATTTTTAAATCATTAAAATGTAATCGAACGGTTAAAATATTACTTGTGTATCATAATTATCATACACTTTACCTTATATTAGTGTAGTTTAATAAATAAAAATTAAAAAAAAAAAGCCACCCTATCACTTCCCCAACGCCGACGACTTCCCCGCCTATGCCGGCGATAGACCCCCAACCAGATCTGCCCCTCCAACGCGGACGAGCCAAGCGCCACCCACCCCCGACCCCGACAAGACCACCCCTCCCTTGCGCTCGAGTCCCCCTTCCCCCACCCCCGACCCCAACTAGACCCCCCCTCCCCCAGTGCCTGAGCCCCCCCACCCCTGACTTTGACCAAACCCCCCTTCCCCCTTTGCTCGAGGCCCCCTCCCCCCCCCCCCCCAAACACCGACCAAACTCCCCCCTCCCCCCAGTGCTTGAGCCCCCTCATCCCAACCCCAGTGATGAAAAATTATTTTATTTTATTTTTTAATTTCTTAATCAACTACTACTATAAGGTAAAGTATATGATAATTAACAAACATAAGTAACATCTTAGTCGTTGAGTTACATCTCAAAGATTTAAAATTGAGTTTTATTGATATGGTATATAAAATGAGCTTTAATACAGTTTTGCCCTGTTTATTAATTCTTCATTTTAATTTAGAGACTTATTTTTTTTTAACAAGCAATTTTCTAATATTGAAAGCGACTGCACCCTATCCGTTTTTTAAAGCCTATCAAATGAAATGTTTGAAAGAAATCCCAAAAACTGGTAATATGAAAATTTGGACCCAACTAAACCAAATGGTACATATTCCTTCCTTATCCCGTAAAGTGGTAATATGAAAATTTGGACCCAACCATACCAAATGGTACATATTCCTTCCTTTTAGCTCATCCTTGTCTAACTACATTCATGCATTTGAACCCGGATTTGCAAATTTTGCAATTGCTTCGTTCCCAATCTGTTTTAAGTGTTTTGCCTCGCCTCAATTGTTAATTTGTGCCCCCACAATTCTTATAATTTCTCCTCTTTATCAACCCTAGAATCCAATATTCAAATCCCATTTGCAATACTTAAAAAAAAAAATTATAAATACAATCTATAAGCACTTTCTACCATTCTTTAATAACATTGTATAATTGACTTTGGAAATATGTAACTTCTAACCTCGGACGGATATGCTAAATAAAATGATTGCATTGGTTTTATTGGTATTTGATAATATAAATTTAGTGCAAAATTTTAGACTACTTATTATTGTTATTATTTTCATATATATATATAAAATATTTAAACCCACGATCTTCTTTAAAGTCTAATCTCAACCGTCTTGATCAAACC
This sequence comes from Ficus microcarpa, assembly GCA_025413485.1. Taxonomy (NCBI): domain Eukaryota; kingdom Viridiplantae; phylum Streptophyta; class Magnoliopsida; order Rosales; family Moraceae; genus Ficus; species Ficus microcarpa. Next base: position 3,560,087 of record CM046377.1, on the reverse strand, counting down.
ATCTTAGGCAATTTAAACTACTTTTAAGATATTGTATTTCCTTAGGAATAATAAATAATGTTTTTACTTACTTTAGGTGCATAAATCATCATTACCTTAAAAAGAAAAAAAAAACAAAACAAAACAAAAATCACCGCGTTTCACTTTTATTCGTTCATTCTTCCTATGGAGTAAAAATTGATAAACGACAGTCTACATGCCTCCAGAAAAGTTCGAAAGGACAAGAATAGTCTTAGAAAGGCCCAAAATCCAGGGGTATTTTAGTAAACGATCCCACAGGCAGAAAAAAACCCTAAACCGGTTAGAGGCGAACCGGTGGAAGCAAATGAAAGGGAAGATTACCCGGTCAGGCTTTTGTACGAACGCCACGTGGACACCCAAACGATAATAACGCCCAAACCCCCGATGACGTGTACCTTTAACCGTAGCCTCCCTATAAAAAGCCGCCCTTTGCCCCTCACTCCTTCTCGATCCTATTTTTCATTCTCATCCATTTCGCACTCTCTCTTTCTCTCTCTACATTTTCACTGTCTCTCTCTCTCTCTCCCCTCATTCTTCCTCAAAGCGATTGAGACACTCTCAGATCCTCGGATCCTTAAGCTTCTGATCTAGGGCTTGCTTTCTCGGTGAAGTCTTCGTCGCTGAGATCCGATTGCTTCTCCTGTTCTTGGCTCGAGATCCGGAGCTAGAAATATATATATTTTTGTAGAGGTGTATAGTTTTTTTTTTTGGAAAATTAAATTTTAGTGGTGATTATGTGAGAGTTTTTAATTTTAGTGGATTTATATAAAAATTTTTATTTTAATGGGGCAAGTAGACAAATTGCATAGTTTTTTGACAGAATTAACTTTAATGGAGGCAATGTGATAGTGTTTTCTTTTTGTCTTTAGTAGAGTCAAAGTAGAGACTATAAATATATATATATATATATATATATTATTTTAAATAGAGAAAAAAAATGGAAAAATTGTCAATTTTTTTGGGGTACAGTTAAAAGAACAAAAAATTTTAGTGTAGCCCCCACTAGTCCAGATGTAAATCTGCCACTGGCCACAGAGATTGGAATCTAACTCAATAGATTATTGTACAGGACTTAAAAATAAGCTTCAAAGTTTGCAGGCTTGTGATGAATTTCACCTAGCCACAGACGTCTTTCTCAATTCTAACTCAGTAGATTATTGGACAGAAATTAAAAAAAAAAAACAAAAAAAACATTGGTAATAGTTGATCGATCGAATAAATGTTGTAATCCAAACTAATTGACTTAATTACCAAAGAGAGGAGACATCCAACTGAAAGTACATAAATTCCCAAACTTACTCTTGCCTGCCATGGAGATATCTATAAATTGATACATAGCTTAATCCAGAAGAATTTAAACGATTCAAAGAGACAAAGAGAGAGTGCTAAATATTATTACTTAAAATAGTTATACCGGAGAAAAGAAAGTTAGCTAGCCCTTGCTGATATTTTTTCGGAATACTCGGGGAGGGCTAATTCAAAGAGATTCAAGACCTTCAACAAATAAAGGAGTGAAAGCTTCCATGTGATGTTTCTCCAAAACTAACCCGATCTCAACTCCTCCGTCCCCATTTCTACGGTCTCAAAGAAAGATTTGTCCTGTTCGAAATTTACCGACCGAATTAAACTTTCTTGGTCGTCCCCATCCAAAATCAGTATTATAGAATCCAAAACGATGAGACGATACAACAGGAAATACTCGTCCAAGTGTTGGAGTACTAGAACTCCCCATTGCTCCCAAAACCCAGTCCTCTGCTCCCTCGAGAACTCCGTTATCCAATTTTCTTATGGCTTCACTGATGGAATTTACAGCTATAGAAAGCCCTTCCTTTCCCAATAAGAATTCTGTTTCTACAGAAACAGACCCAGTGGCAACGCAGTTTCCGAAATACGTCCTAGGAAGTGGAGGCTCTAAGCGAGGCCTACAATCCACAGGGAAGCTAAGAACAACTTTCTTATCTTTAATTCCTTCTGCCTTAACTAAACAAACCCATGTGTACGCACATGCTAGAGAAAATGTGGATACATGAAAAAAATGATCATGATCGTGATTGTGATCGTGACCATGTTGATTGTTTTTATTTACCTTTACCATTTGCCTTAGCTTTTCTAGTTTTTCTCGTGTCAATTGGAAAGTCCCTCGAAAGGTATCCGACGGTACATGACGCTTGAGATGCAGTAGACTTCTATTGTTTGGTCCCTCAAAATTTAGCAACTGGCTCGAGAAGAGAGCTTCAAGCTTGCCAGTGTCGTTAATAAGGGTTCTGTCGTAGAATGGTTCTAGATCCGCCGGCAAGCATATGCGAGAATGCTGATCCTCATGAGCATGATCTCCTCCTTCAACTCCAAGGGATCTGCATATGTAAGCCCATGATTTCATAAATGTGTCAAGACTTTTTCCGTCGAGAACCAGATGATCATTTGTGATCCCAATCGCAAACCCGCGGTTGGGAAATACAGTGATCTGAATCGCTGAAACAGTTGATTGTTCGTGGGATGACAGGAAGTCGGGCGCTAGTGGATGGCATATTGTTGCATCGCAAACGAAGTTGTCAGTGCCTGGACGAAGTGTGGTTGGAGTCAATACTTTTTAATTTGGGGTAGTACATGCTATATATAAATAAACAAATGAAATTGAGATTTATTTCCAACTATCTGTTCAGTTTAAAGCAATTGTAATTTGTCTTATGAAATGGGAGCAAATCTACCATAAATTTAAAAATTTAAAAAAAAACTGTAAATTGCTAGATTGGTCCTTGGATTTTTTTAACTATGTGTAACTTTGATTATGAACTTTTTTCATTGTTGAAATATCCCTAAATTATTAAAATGTTACTATAATAAATTTTTCCATTAATATGTGGACGGAATCCATTAGTTAGCATCACTTTTTGATCAAATTATTAATGGATTTCATATAAAATTAACGGAAATGACTAGCAACATTTTAATATTTTAGAAACATTCATTATTCATTTTTAAATAGCTAGAATGACCATAAACTATTAAAAACGTTATTATAATCGTCATTTCTGTTAGTTAATATCATTTTTTAATTAAGTTACAAAAATATTAATGAAAAGGATTACTATAATAGTATTTTAAAAATTTATGAGCATTCTACGTATGAAAGAAAGATCAAGGACCCAAGTTATGCAAGATAAAAAATTTAAAAATTAAATGAGTAATTTACTCTAAAAAAACAAAAATAAAATTTTAAAAATTGAGTGGGATATATATCCTTCTCACCTGTGAGAAGAGAGAAATCGGAGTAAGATCGGGCCACAGTTAGCGAAATCGCATCACCAGGGGAGTAAGTGAGGACAGGCTTGGGGGAATCGGATGGCCAAGTGAGCTTCCCGGCAAGAGGAAGGAAGTGGTGGCCGAGGGTGAGAGATAGAGAATGTTTGAGCGTTGGAAGGATATTTGTGTGGAAGAAGGCTTCTGGGGCTGACATTTCGTAGAAGTAGAGGCATTGAGCTGAGATAAGGCGTAACCAACGCAAGTCGAAGAAAGTAAAAGGAAGGGACGTAGGCACTGGACTTGGATCTAGTTCTGCAGGAGCCACCAAGCACACCTCAATTATTTCCACCGAGTTTGCTACTTCTGCCATTTTATTCATGTGTATCTGAAAGATTTATCGACAGTGTGATCAAAAGGGTTAGGGCACAGGTACTTGTATAGATATGATAACATTTATATAATTTAAGTCAGCTTGTTAATTATGGATGAGAAAAGATTTAATAAATTTCTGAACTAATAAACTAAATAAGAAAAATATAAACGAATGTCAAAGATCTTAAGATGACAAAAATCAGAGATCATGAAACGTGATACAGTCAAAGTGGTTCCATTATTAATTTATGAAAGACTTCACATGTTAATAAAATAGAAATAAAATTAAAGAATTGTTTACTTTTTCATACAAAAAAAAAAAAAAAAAAACCAATGTGTGAGGAAGCATCTAATATAAAAATACTTCTAGAGCCTGAACAATGTGACCTTTAAAAAATTAAAGCGTCTTTCATTTCTTTTCCTTTCTGTGATCTACTGGATCTTCGAAACCAATATAAAAGATAATTCAAATAGTTTTTCAGCTTTTACACTTGCTAGGCATGAAACATGACGAGTAAGTTACATACATATGTATATCAAAATAAACTAAACAAGTTGTTAGAACTTGATTAATGAACGGATATTAAGTTTCTTATTTAAAAAAAAAAAAAAAAACTAATAAATTGACGTCTAGATATTAAGTGGAAGAAGGAAGCTCAGGGGCTAACATTTTATGGAAGAAAAAGTGTTCAAGAAACCTTAAATGTAAAAACTGTAGGTCAAAGAAAATAAGAGGAAGGGACTTTGGCATTGAACTTGGATCTAGTTTTGCAGGAGCCACAAAGCAGACCTCAATTGTTTCCACTGTGCTTGGATCTTCAATAATCAAGTTGGTGTTTCTAAGAGATTTACTGACGTTATGATAGTTTTTGAAAGCGCGATACAAATCTATTTATTTTGTTTCAATTATATATCGAATTTTTTTTAATTATTTTATTTTATTTTATTTTAAAGTTTGTAAATGATACTAACTAAAGGTGAACCACAAATTGGAGAAGATATTTTCTATCTTCATTATAGCCTGTCCTTTCAATTTGTCAGTAAGGTCCCGCCCGACATGAATGTAACAGCACGAAAAAAAAAAAATGTGAATGAAAGATACCTATATCTCTTCTGAAGTATATATAATTGATTCCTAGGATGATGGAAGATCGTATTTTAAAAGTTAGAGAATAGTTGAGTTTTATAAATATGTGTTTAGTAAAAATTAATTTTTTGTAATGAAAGTAAAAACTTAAAATATATTCAGATCAAAAAAATCAATATGGATCATATTTTGTTCTTCTCAAAATTCACCTAATTTATTAAAAAAATTATCTTATTTAGATTTGAAATAACAAAATTATGAACTTTAATTTAAAAATAGTTTTGAGTTGAAAAAAAAAAAAAGTTTGGAGATGTATTTGGAGATGTTTCCCAGACACTCTCTTAATCTTATTTGGTTTAAAAAATCATTAACTTTTTCAGATTTCCATTTGATCTATATCTCTTTTGTAGTAGCTTGACCAGTACAGATTTTTCAGATGCTAGGAATCATGAAGAAGGTTCCTAGATTCTAATGCAAATTTAGTTACATCGGACATTCCTATTTGAACAGAGTTTTTGTTTTATTTTTATTTTTTATGGGTGCTGAATTAAACATGGTGTGCTTTCTATTTGAATATTTAAATTTGCCGATCGATATTGGTGTTTTTTAAAAGTATAAAATGATATTTATTTAAAATTACACGAGACTCCTAATCTTCTATATAATTTTATCCATACACAAGAGGCTGGGCATGATTATTTGTGGGGGCCCTTTCTAAATCTTGTTCATTCTCCCTTACTGATCCGCGTTTTAATTATTTTCTTTGTTACTTTCACTGGTACGACAAATGGAGTGATAATTAAGCGATGTTGGGTTTTTGTTCATCTATATAAACTTAATTTTGTTGGGTGTTGACAACTAAATAATCTAAAAGCCCCGCAAGAAAAAGAATGAAAGTGATGATTACTTTATAAGTTTTTTCACTTTTAAAAAGATAATTTGATGACACGTGAGAAGTGCTTATATGATGTTTATGTGGCTTGCGTGGGCAGTAAGATTGTAAAGGTGTTTTTGACGCTTATTAGGTGCACTTGAAAGATGTGATTTTTTTTTTTTTTTGTTGACCAAAAAATCACTTGAGAAAGATGTGATTAAACTGTAGAGCCACCATGCGTACGTCAATTATTTCCACTGTGTTTGGTTATATCACAATCAAGACGGTGCGATGTTTTCTTTCAGGGAGACAACCATTTATTTTCTCTTTGTGTTTTGTTTCAATTACTGAACCTTTTCAAATCCTATTTTTCGAAAAATAATTTCAAAATAGTTGCTAACATTAACTGAACCACAGATCAGGGAAGATATTTTCTATGTTCGTTGGCCAGTCTCCTGAATTTGAGAGAAATAACAAATAAAGGCCCCAGTACTCATCGTAATTATTAGGATGTATTCAGAAAATAATAATAATAATAATAATAATAAGAAAAACAATAACGTCATTTGGAAGAAAATCACAGGTTATGTTTTGATATTATTCAAACTTTATGGTAACATAATGTACTGCTTTTGCAGGTTTTAAAATTGCAATTGCTTTGGATAATTTCAAATGCAAGTGGTTTGGATTAACTTACGGAATCTTGATCAATGGAAATTTCGAATCTTGAAATTTATCTTGATTATCTAATCAAGATCCGAATTCTTGAGTTAATCTTGTGATTTACTATATATATCAACAAGGGTGGAGAAAGATATGTGTTTCAGTGAGACAAATGTTTAATTAAAAAAATATATGTATACACACACACTTAACACCGAAGTGGTTTAGGATTTCCCTTCTATCTCTCTTCCTCCCAGCAATATGTTCCCCAACTAAAATGGGCTAGTCTCCCTCTCTCTTGTTGCAAGTTGGGTCTCTTCTTGACCCACTTCTATAAAGGAAAAGCACCATAATAACACAAAAATGAAAATTATTTTCTTAATATGGCACAAAAAATTCACATTAAATCATATTGACAGAAAATTAAAACTAAATTAAATTAAAGTTTATATCATGTTAGTCAAGATTGGAGAATTTATGTCATATTAGGTAATAGATAAAAAAATATGATTATTTAAGTAATTTTCTCCCACTTTTTTTTTATATTTATAATTTAGACCCTTTTGATTCCTAAGTCTTCTTATTTCTTGAGCAATATATCTTGTGTTAGACCAAAAAACAGAGCATACTGGGAGAATGCCGGAGGTAAATGTAAAGGGATCAGCAATTAAAGTGTTAATGGGACGTTTGCAATGGAATTTCAAGCAAACGACACTAATATTTCATGGATAGCAATAAGGAAAAGAAAATTCGACTTAAGAAACGACGTCACTAACCGAATGTGGCAGCAACCAGACAAAAAAAGATTACTATAATCTAGGATACGACAATACAGTTTAAGGATGAAAACGACATAAAAGAAAAGCTTTAAATTTTAAAACGACAGGAAGAATGAAACGATACATAATAATATTTCAACAAAAACCTACCACGAAACGGCAATATTATAAAACAACGTTAAAACTGTTAATTACAAAAAGCTCTCCTCGGCTTTCATTCTTTGAATAGCAAATAACCTTTTACTTTTTGGAATTACAATTCCGTCCCTTATAAATTTAAACATATACATTTCAAATCCCTCCCTCTTAGTCAAAATTGAGATGTGAAAATTTGACTTTACTTAGTAATGAGATAACTAATTGGGCGTTAACTGTGATGTTAATATTTCTGTAATCTGATAGCTAAATAAAGCAATTCTCAGTATCATCCTGTCAAACTTGGAGCTTTTGTTCTTCTCTCTGATCTCATAGCAAACTGTTAGAGTTTGGTGATCTGAATTCTATTTGGCCCTATCCGAGAAGTACTCTAGCGCTTGGATTCGTATTTCCCGTTGCATCATCCCATCGTTTTGGGTTTTAGAGGTGTTACCTGAGGCTCTTATGGCTCGTTTGATTGTTGTAATTGTTTTTCGTCCCTCGCAGCCTCACTTTGCGAATGGGGTTGATCATTTGCTTGTGTTAAGGAAATAAGGAACGAGAATAGGCAACAAAAAATGAAAATAAAAACACACATATTTACATGGAAAACCTAAGACCGAAAAAAACCATGGGTTGAGGAGAAGAAAATCCATTATATCAAATATCGGTACAAGAGGGAGTGGCTATCACAAATAATAATAAAACCATAGAATCATATCTTATATATACATGATCCTTCGCTACCACCCCAGACCCCCAAAAAATTCTTATAAATAAAGCTCCACCACATATGTCGCATCATTGTTTTTCAAGTTTTATCCGCTAAGTGATTTGATAGTAATTTTCTTAAGTTATACCCTAGCATTTTTACGACAAATTATAGTTAAGGTAGTTAAGCATGTTTTAAAAATATGTTTGAATTAATGGAGAATCTACAAGCTAAAAGATATTATTATGCGTATCAATAAGATATTTAAATTTCAGGAGCTGATTGCAAAAAAGAACAATTCAACGGGTGCATTGCTAATGAATGAGAAGTTCGGGTTGCAACAATGCAAATAAGCCAAAAATAAAAAAAAGTAAAAAAGTAAAAGAAGTAGAGGAAAAGTCCCTATTACTCTCAATGCGGCAAGAGTATGGTAGAAATGGCAATTGCAATTTGCAATCAATCTAAAGGCGCTCCACAAGCACATCAACGCCAAAGGAATTGGAGCGACACTAAAGAAACTCAACGAACCCGTCATTGGTGTCTGATTTGAGGGATGGGATGGATTATTATTAGCGGTTTTCAATGGGAGACGTCTTCCCAATGTAGCACGCAATACGCCTTTTCTTGGATTTTAAAGTGACGGGCTTGGTGCGAGCCATTCTCCGAAGATGCAGGTGATCGTAGGGAAAGCTGGAAAGATGTGCAATATATATATATATATATATATATAGATGAATGAAAGAGGAATGCTAGAGGCAGAGGCACGAAGCGAAGGAAAATGGAAGGAAAAGGCAACAAAGGTTTTAAAGATAAATAAGTAATAGGAGAATAATGGGATAATTTGAAAGGCTCATGGAGCTATGCCCACACGTAATTGTGGGATACTTCTAGTTGTTATGGTTACTTTAGGCTAACGACTAGTTTTCCTTCCCCAACAAAGAGCAACACAACGTATACACTCGCATGAGGGACGTAAGAGGTGAACAAGTGGAAAATGAAGGATCAGAAAACTTCTCATCTGTATTTCTACGAGCTACGAACAACTGCCTCTAAGACGCTATAACAATTAATAGAACTAGAGGGTGTGTCTCGTGCCGCCCAAAGAGAGAAATTAAAGGGGGAAATCTTGATCAGTTACCAATTTACTAGTCTTATAATCCAGTCCAATACGATGGATTGGATTGGATTGTATTAAATGGATTGAAAAGATTCACAAATTTGACAAACATCCCTACTGATGATGAGCATTCAGAATCATGAAATTTATACAAGACAAACAAACTTTTTCATGCCACTTATTCACACACATATAAAAACAAAAAACAAAAAACAAAAAAACAAAAATAAAAACAAAACAAAACATACAAACAGCGGGATTATTGTGATAAGTTCCATGCAACAGCTGCAATCTTGACTACGGGTCCCGAGCTGAACCCAAAAAGAACTCCCCACTTTTCATGCCACTTATTCACACACATACAAAAACGAAACAAATAGCGCTGGGTTCTTGCGACCCGTTCTATGCAACAGTCGGGGCACTTTGCAACACTACAGTCTCCACTGTGAGTCCCGGACCAAACCCAACCAGAACTCCCCACTTTAGCCCTTCCCCGGTGGTGCTCTTTCCCTCTTCCAATGACCTTTTCCTCATCTCATCGAGAATAAAAAACACACATGCGCTCGACATATTTCCATACTCGCTCAACACATGCCAAGCAGCCCTAAACTTCTCCTTCATCAGCCCGACTTTCACTTCGATCTCCCTTAGGATGGCAGCACCACCAGGATGCGGTACCCAAAACAACGAGTTCCAATCACTGATTCCGAGTGGACTAAATGCTTCTTTCAGACATTTCTCGATGTTTTCGCTTATAAGCTTTGGAACCTCCGGAGACAAATGAAATTTAAGCCCGACTTCACGTAAATGTCCCTCCATCGAGCCTTCCGAATCAGGAAGGATAACTTGAGATGCTGAAACGAGCCGAAATAAGGGTTTCTCAACCGAGTCCTTATCCGGTACATTGGCACCGATAATGAGAGCAGCTGCGCCATCGCCAAAGATTGCTTGGCCCACAAGACAAGCCATGTCATCGTCCGACGGACCTCGAAAAGTGGCAACGGTGATTTCAGAGCAAACAACGAGAACACGTGAGCCCGGGTTGTGCTCGGCTAAGTCCTTTGCAATGCGAAGGACGGTGCCACCGGCGAAGCAGCCTTGGTGGTAGAGCACGACTCTCTTGACGGACGTTTTCAGGCCAAGAGACTTGATTAGCTGATAATCAGCACCAGGCATGTCCACTCCTGAGATTGAATTATAGATGAGGTGGGTGATATCGGATTTCGGTCGGCCCCACTCTTCGATCGCCGCCGTTGCTGCTCTTACACCAAGCTTTGGTGCCTCCACAGTTTTGATATCTTGTCGTGTGTTAAGCGATGGCACGCCATCGTAGCTACAAAGGTTCGGGTTTTCTTTGAGGATCTCCTCCGTCAAGTGCATGTACCGCTTCTTTATCATTGATTTCTCACCTACACATATGTATTAAACTGAAATCATTTTTTCCCCCTATTTGGTCTTGTTTTGGGATTGTTGTCTAGGTTTGTTTAATTTTATAGCTATCTCTTGGGTTTTGGCGTTGTTGCTTGATGCATCTCTTAGCTAACCATGTAGTCTTCAACTAACCATTGAAAGTGCGTTCTCTAAGTGAGAGCTACTTTTTATTTTCTCTATTCAAAATGAAAAATTGGGGAATGTAAGATGATATCTAAGTAAAATATCTTGAATATCGACATGCATTAGGAATATGTATAAGAAAATTAAGGAAATTATGTTTTGTTACTCTGTGATTTATGGAATTAGTTCGGTACTCGTACTTCGTTAAATGTCTTATATACCATTTGAAATAAAAACTCAATTAATTTCTTAATAGATTACATTCTAAAAACTACACACACACACACACACGCACAGGAAAAAAAAAAAAAAAAAAAAAACAGAAGAAGAAGAAGAAAGGCCTTTTTTTGGCTTTTTTTTTTTTTAATGATTTTTCTTTTATACAATATATATATATATATATATATATCCTTTAACATATTTTTAGACTACGTGGACAGAAATGACATTTCTTGTTCCAAAAAAAGGCCTCAGGTTACTCAAAAACACGTTTTAACATTTTCTTAGAATACGAGGTACCTTCAAATGCTATTCCATACCTTTTTTTTTTTTTTTTTTTTTCGTTTTCTAAAGAAAGATACAGTTGAAATGTTAATAATAAAAGATTATTATTTTTCCAAAAAAAAATATATATTATTATTGCATATTAATTTACTTACAAATACGCTTGAATTTCTCTTTCAACATCGTCTTCTCCTCTGAATCGGTGATTTGGAAGTAATAATCGGGATAGTTGGCTTGATAGACACAATTGAAGGGATTGGCCGTGCCAATAGCTAAAATTGTGGCGAAACCTTGAGCTCGTTGGGTTATTGCTTGGCTTTCCTCCACGGGCACGGTCGCCATAGCTGCAAATAAGAAACAGTGACGATCGAGCTTTTAAGGTTGAGAAGGATAGATGTAAGATTGATTTTATGAATTTGCACTTATTTTCCTTGGCTTTTATAGACGCACCACCACATAAGAGAAGATGTAAATTAAAAGACTAAAATGAACATTCAAATTAACAAAACTTGGGCTTTGACTTGAGGATCTATATAATTAACAAAGTTTTGTTGTCAACAAAATCATAGTTTTACTATGACTAACCAAAATGTGAAGATTTTCTTTTCTTTCTTTCTTTTCTTTTTCTTTTTTTCTTTTTTTGGCAAAGTTGCAGATCACATTTTTTTTTTTTAAATAAATTGAAAATCACACGTTTTTTTTTATATAAATATTTTTGGCTAAATTGCTGATCACGTTATTGGAATATGGTGCAATCTTCATATTAATCTCCCTTTTGAAACTTACATGTAATTGGAGTGATCATAAATCAGACCTAGTAATATTCCAAGCAAGGATTTAAAATTCAAATAAATTGTTCACATAATTAGGTTACATGATTCGAGATCGGACTCACTAAAAATCACATTCATGTGTTTATTTAAAATTATAAGATCGAAAAAACAGTTGGAAATTTACTTATATACCATTCTAGTAAATTTTATATCCTAAATTTAAAAAAGTAACTTATTAACTTATATTAATAATTTGAAATATTTATTATAAAGTTAGAATACAGTGCTACTCACACACCCTAGTTTGCTTTTGACACATCCCTTTTGACTAAAATTTATTTTTGTTAATAGGAAAAGAGTCTATAAAATGAAAAGAGAGGAAGGTTAGCTCATTTAAGGGAATGGTTGGCTTCGCTGCTAGCTATAGATGAGCAATACAATCTGACCTAGGAAAAAAAATCAGCATAGTTTCAGACTTTAATAGGATAAGTTACTCTTTATGGTTAATTTAAATAACAGCACTAGTGGGTCTCACAAAAAAAAAATCTGGAAAAATAATTCTAAATTTTTATCAAGCGTCAACATTATACGACTTTGTGTTATATAACAATAATAATAATAACAATGATTATCTTTTAAAAAAATAAAATAAATGTAGACCTTTTCGACCAAAAAAAAAAAAAAACAAATAATTGTATCTTTTAGAAAATGCAACCATTATCAGAAGTTTTCTACAGACTAACCATGTGACCACTAGAAAAAAGAAAGCAATTATCGTCCTTCTTTTCCATCTTTTCTCCTTTTCGGAGGTTTTCCGTAGAAGCATGATGAGGAGATATACATTATTTATAAGCACTAAATAAGAAAATAAAGAAGGAAAAGAGAACATAAATGTTGCACGCACTACAAGAAATTGAACTTACAGCGACCAGACTTTCCACGACCAAAAAAAATTTGGTCTCTGAATATCAGTTTCGGCGACCAAAATTTTGGTCCCAGAAGATAAGAATCTTCAGCGACCAAAATTTGGTCTCAGTAGGTCACTTTTCGAGACCAAATAAATTTGGTCCCCGAAAGTCCCATTTTCCTACACAAAACCGGGACCAAAATCCATTTGGTGGCTGAAAATGACTTTCAGGGACCAAACTTTGGTCTCGGTAGGTGACCTTCAGGGACCAAATAAATTTGGTCTCCGAAAGTCCCATTTCCTATACAAAACCGGGACCAAAATCCATTTTGTGGCCGAAAATGACTTTCGGGGACCAAAAATTTTGGTCCCTGTTGGTCACCTCCACCGAAAATGACTTCGGGGACCAAAAAGTTTGGTCCTGTTGGTCACCTTCAGGGACCAAATAAATTTGGTCTCCGAAAGTCCCATTTCCTACACAAAACCGAGACCAAAATCCATTTGGTGGCGGAAAATGACTTTCGGGGACCAAAAATTTTGGTCCCTGTTGGTCACCTCCACCGAAAATGACTTCGGGGACCAAAAAGTTTGGTCCCTGTTGGTCACCTTCAGGGACCAAATAAATTTGGTCTCCGAAAGTCCCCTTCTCCTACACAAAACCGGGACCAAAATCCATTTGGTGGCCGAAAATCACTTTCGGGGACCAAAAAGTTTGGTCCCTGTTGGTCACATTCAGGGACCAAATAAATTTGGTCCCCGAAAGTCCCCTTCTCCTACACAAAGCCGGAACCAAAATCTATTTGGTGGCCGAAAATCACTTTCGGGGACCAAAAAGTTTGGTCCCTGTTGGTCACCTTCACCAAAAATGACTTTCGGGGACCAAAAAGTTTGGTCTCTGTTGGTCACCTTCAGGGATCAAATAAATTTGGTCCCCAAAAGTCCCTTTCTCCTACACAAAACCGGGACCAAAATCCATTTGGTGGCCGAAAATGACTTTCGGGGACCAAAAATTTTGGTCCCTGTTGGTCGCCTCCACCGAAAATGACTTTCGGGAACCAAAAAGTTTGGTCCCTGTTGGTCACCTTCAGGGACCAAATAAATTTGGCCCCCGAAAGTTCCCTTCTCCTACACAAAACCGGGACCAAAATCTATTTGGTGGCCGAAAATGACTTTCGGGGACCAAAAAGTTTGGTTCCTGTCGGTCACCTCCACCGAAAATGACTTTCGGGGACCAAAAAGTTTGGTCTCTGTTAGTCACCTTCACCGAAAATGACTTTCGGGGACCAAAAAGTTTGGTCTCTGTTGGTCACCTTCAGGGACCAAATAAATTTGGTCCCCGAAAGTCCCCTTCTCCTGCACAAAACCGGGACCAAAATCCATTTGATGGCCGAAAATGACTTTCGAGTACCAAAAAGTTTGGTCCATGTTGGTCACCTTCCGGGACCAAATAAATTTGGTCCCCGAAAGTCCCATTCTCCTACACAAAACTGGGACCAAAATTTAATTTCCGGGACCAAATTAATTTGGTCCCTAAATTTCTTTTTTTTTTTTTTTTTCCCTCTGTTGACACATTCATAATATTTTCAGAATTATTAATGTTGGAAACACAAGAAAAATCATAAAAGTAATAATTGAAAAAAAATCAAAAAATAAAAAAAATAGAAAATAAAAAAGAACTGTTCAATTCATACTTTGTTTTTCTTTTGAAAAGAACACCACTTTACTTCCCCTAGCTAGAAGTAAAAATTAAGAAATCCAGTTTCTCAAAATAATTGTAATCATGCACTTATATTTGCAAAAAATATTGCTCTATATATGTGTATATTTTCCCCCATCAAATATACTAATTGTACTGATTTATGTTCAAAACACATTCAAGAAATACGAAAACAATCACAAACTATCCCATCACAATAGTACAACTCTTAGACCAATACTTTTGTTGTTATGCAAGAAACATGAATTTTTCTTCTTCTTGTTCTTCTTCTACTTCTTCTGGTTATTTCATTCCATTTTGAATTAAACTATACTTATAGTTGATTTTTTTATCTTTTTATGAAAAATTCAATAATAATTATAATTAATTTTTATAAAATCAATATATTTCAACTTAAATATTTTATTTTATTTCAAACTCAACCCGAATATTAAACACAATCTTAGATTGATCAAGTTCAAAATGTCATATATAATATATATATATATTTTTTAACATGATAAAAAAGCTAAAGATGAAGAAAATGTAGTGAAGGAGAAGTTATTTTTTTTTTCCCTCTTTTGGTTAAGAAGAGTGAGTTAAATTTTAATTTTTTTTCATTCCATCACCGCTCTTCACACACCATTTTGATGCTTTTTTATTTTTCTCTAAAAATCATTTTTTTACTGCAAAATCGTTTTGCTATTCAATTTCTGTTTCATTTTAATCTCATTTTCTTTTCATTCTCTTTCTTGTAATCTTTTTCTATTTTATTTCACTTTCTAATTAGTCAAAAACGCACCATTTAGGTGCTTTTTTTTTTTTTTTGCCCCCTTGCTGTGAGTCTGTCCTTCCTTACAGCAACGCACCGTTAAGGTTTTTTTTTTTTTTTTTTTTTGGGTTTTTTGTCCTTCCTTACAGCAACTACAGCTGATATTTGTTTTTTACTTCTTACGTATTGCGCTCTTGTAAGAGTTTTGAAACCTGAACTTAAAATAAGATTATTTAATTCAAATTACAGTTTTGTCATATTATAACTACACATTTATTATTTTTTAAGTACAAAATGTCTAAAAAAAAGAGAGAGAGAGAGAGTAGAGTTTTTTCATAAATATATAACACAAAAGCAATAACTTTTTTTTTTTCAAGCATGTTGATAGGAAAGTAAGTTGCAATTTTTTTTTTGGGAACTTCAACCTGCATATTGATATTCACTTTTTTTTTTTTTTTGTGATTGTATATTTATATTCAAGTTAAATGAAGCCATTTTATATTAAAATTACATCAATTTTAAATATGAAAAATCCCAACTAATATTATTTAACTAAAAAATATCTCAATTTCTCATGTTAATTGATTTTTCTTCTTCTTTTTAAGTTTTTTTTAATACATCATAGTCTTAAATACATAGTAAATTGTAGATATTTTTTCTCATAAGGTTTACCATTTTTTTATGAGCTTTGTATTTAAGATTTCTTTTCTTTTGGGTTATATGTACATCAGTTCCTAACTTTATTTTCAGAAAATGATCATTTGATCTATTATTAATTTTATAAATCAATCCTTAAATTATTGATTTAGTTATAATTTTTGGTAAAATTAAAAACGTTATGTAATCTTATATATATATATATATATATAAGAGTAGATTAAAAGTTCTGTTTCTTTTTGCAACAAAAAACACACTGTTTTTTGGTGCTGTTTTTGTTTTTGTTTTTGGCTACGTGTAGCTAACATGGGAGGGAGGGAGGGGGGGAGCGAGGGAGAGAGGGAGAGAGCGAGAGAGAGAGAGAGAGAGAGAGAGAGTTGGATTTTGAAACTTTTTTTTTTTTTTTACTGTTGTGCGGCTAACATATGGGGAAAGAAGAGAGAGAGAGTGTGTGTGTGTGTATGTGTATGGGGGGAGTTGTTGGGTTTTGGGTTCTTTTTCCGGCTGACACCTGCGGAAGAGAGAGGGAGAGAGATATAGAGAGAAAGGTTAGTGGGATGGGGGATTTTTTTTAATAAAACAGATTTTTTTTCTTTTGCTCGAGGGGGGGGGGGGGGGGAGAGAGAATAGAGCACGAACTGTGAGAGAATCATGGGGAAAAAAAGATTTTTTGTTTTAATATTTATTTTATATAAATTTTTAAAAATATATATAGTAATTAATTTAAATAATATCCGGAATTTTTTGAAAATGACAATTTGATCTTATTTTAAAAGTAACTATTTAAAAAAATTAGTTATAATATTTATTTATTTTTTAAAAAAAGATAAAAATTGATATTAAAAATATGAATTAGTTAAATTTTAGTTGAAAAGCGAAATGAAGCGTATATCTATAAACATATAAAAACGTTAATATGTAGTATTGTTCATAAGCTTCAAGCAAAACGAGCGCTTTGGTTGAAACGCTCATTTCATTCTTTTTTTTTTAATTTGTTTCTTTTTCGGCTCTTTAATCACTATTTTTAAGGATTATTGTTGCTGCTCGTTCCACGTGTTGGCTAAAAGCCTTCTTGAAGAAATACATCGTTCCTTACTTTAGATGCTTTGGTGGATTCCACGTGAACATTGAGAATATGTTCTCTCTCTCTTTCCTTCCTTTTTTTTTCCTACTTTTTTTTTCTTTTTATTAGGCGTGGAACTTGTCATCAGTGAGAGACATTTCTTTTTCATTTTTTTTTTGTTTTCTTACCTTCCGAAAATAAAATATATTCATACATTTATAGAATAATAGATAAAGTAGGAGATTGGAGATTGAAATTACTTTATCATCAAAAGAGAGAGGGAACATTTTCTTTGTATTCCATACACACACATGGATACACACACACACACACCCATATATATTGCTTTAGGATATTTAATTTCCTTTTTTGCTTTAGAAAGTTTCGTTTAAACAACAGGAAAAAGAGTTCTTGCCTTCAAGTTTCAAAATAAAGTTAATAGAATTAACTTTGTGTGTTAATCTGTATTTTTTTATAATTTCTAGAAAATATTTCTTCATATTAAACGTTACGAAAATTTTCAATCACGATTCAACATGTGCAACGCACGTGGCAAAACTAGTATAATAAAATATCAATAAATATAAACTTTGTTTTGGTAATTAAAAATATGCTTAAAAAATCATGTTACTCTTACTTGAAAAAAAAAAAAAAAAAAAAACTTGAGTCATTCTAAGCTTTGTCATTCTATGTGTAAAAATTTTCGTTTATTTGTTATGTCGTAGGTTCTCCATGTCCATTAAAAAAATAGAGGATCTTGCCTGAACAATTTTGATGGCAAAAGAAAATCAGGGTTTGTTTGGTTTAAAATTTAGTTTAAGATAAACTATACTTTTTTCATCATGATTTTTGTTTTTTTCTGAATAAATTTTTTATCTTTTCTGAAAAATTATTATTAAAACTTCAAAATCTTAGACTAAACTCATTCACCAAACACCCCCAATAATTTTTGTTGACTTTTTAAAAAATATCAAAAACTGATATGAAAAATTTAAATTTAAGATGATTTGTCAAACAAAAACTTTAAATTTTTGTACCTTTTAACGCCAATAATTTATCTCTCGCAAAGCATACATCTCAGTTCAACAAGTTTACCACATGCATGTCAGATATCAAAATAGGACAAAAGTACACAAAAAAAAATTAATTAAAAAAAAAAGGTAATGTTGAGGGAGAGAAGGTGAAGAGCACGTGAGGGAAAAGATAATGGGGAAGGGAAGAAATGCTAATAAATACGAGGAAGAGAGAAATGAAAGATCAAAATAGGCAAAGGTGGCCCTCTTAACAAAATACCTTCCTTTTACTCGGATGATTCCCATTTCCTTTTCTGATCCTCCCAAAAACCCCCTCAAATTTTCAACCAAAATTTGAACCCCCCGCGCTATCTCACTTTCTCTCACTCTTGCCGCCCAATATTTCTCTCACACTCTCACTTTCAATTCCTCTCTCTTACTCTCCTTAGATACAATACCAAATCCCTTCACTGTCTGCGTCTCTCTTACTTCCCCAAATCGTCTGGACCATCCCGTCACCTCCCCTCTCCAATTCCTTCGGCCACGCCTGAAGCAGCCGCCGTCGTCGCCGCCGTTGCCGCCGCCGCGCTTCGTTTCCTCTCATGCCCCAAATTCCATCACTTTCTCACTTGGGTCTTTTTCTTTTATGACCTTTCTCCAATCAAGGTGAGTTTTGCTACTTTCTTGAGGCAGAAAGCTGATACATGTCTGCATCATTCCCATAGCTACATATTGTTTTGTGAAATCCAACTGTATTCGCAACATTGATCTCCTTTCTGTGGCCCCTCATCCCTCTGGCCTATGTTTTTGCTGATAAGAAACAAGTTCTATTGAAATTGAAGAACAATAAAATGAAACAGGACAAAAGGGTTGGTGACGTAACTGGGAGTCACAAAATCTGAAATGTGCACAGAGGCATCTATAAAATTAGGTTTATAGATCTTTAGGTTTATAAAGTAACAGTAATAACAAGAGAGGGGAAAAAAAAGGTTCCATTAATAGAGAGAGAGAGAGCAACAATACTAACCTTCTAATCTAACCAAAAAGAAAAAGAAGATCGAGCCCATAATGCTAAAACTTGGCATGCCATAAGACTCATAGCAGATCCTTATTGTTATTGCCAAGTTACGAGCCACTCAAGGCTCTTTAGTTATTATCATATATAACCAAAATCTCAAGTTTTGATGTTGATCACTTGGTAGCCAAACAATAGGAAATCAAAACCAGACATGCAAAGGAAAACAAAAGGCTTTGCAAACAAAATGAACCAATGTTATAACTCATTCAATACTGAATCACTTGAAAAGAAACCAAGCCAAAGAAAAGTTAAAATATAATCAAAGTTCACATTCTCTTGCTCTCAAAGTGTAACCACGACTGGTAAACCCAATCGTTGTGGAGAGAACGCCTTCTGTTGTGGAATCATTAATTACTCTGCTATTGATCATGATTCATGCATATTGTTCATGTGGAGAGTAATTAAGAGTTATAGGCCTCATATCATTAAATAATGACTAGGGGTTAATATGCAATGCTTTTTTAGTGGTATAGCTTTTTTTTCAAGTGTTCAAATGAAGCTTGTTATTTGAGTTTTAAAAAAAGTGTTTGAATGTATGTTACGAGTTTTTTAACAATTTTATGTTAAAGATATTTTATTATTATTATTATCATCATCATTAATGAACATGCAAATATATAGCAATTTATCAGCCGCGCGTTTTTGTGAATCTGAAGTTGTCTTAATTACGTGTTTATAACAGGCTTGAGTCCATTTTTTTTTTTTTCAAAATACGCTTTTTCTTTTCCTGAAGGAAACGATGAGAAGGGGCAACTACTATCTAAGTGACTACGGATATTCCAACAAGTTTTCCTTTGTGTAATTAATGATTCCACAACAGAAGGCGTTCTCACTCTGTTTGTTCATTACTTCTCTTCGCTCTCTACACATGTTTCAATTTGCAAGGTCTATTTATAAGCTCTTTTTCATGCATGTAACTTCTCAAGTATGCTTCATTTAATTGATATTAAGTTCTCTTAATTTATCGACAAAGACAAAACTCTATGGTAAATCAAAAGATGACTTGCCCTTTCATCAATCATTAACCCGAATAAGTTATGTTACATATATAACAAGTATGTCTATATATATATATATATATCGCTACACTAGCTACAAGAATGTCCCTAGCTTCAACAATCATTGTTCTTAAACATAAAAATAAGAAGTAAAAGAATAATATGTCCATTGCCATAAGTTTGGCAAGCTAATTATGAATATTAGGTGGACTTTGATTGCAACTAGAACGAGATCACGTGATACACGCGGTTGTTCCAAAGTCATTGATTAAAAAAAATTAAAAATTCAGAGTATCATTCGGACTACTAGATTCTCAATTTATATATTGTATACCAATTGATATTCTAATTAAAAAAGTATGCATTGAAAAATTGAAGGTATTTGTTTCCTTAACTATTCATGGTAACTATTGTATTATGGTTAGAAAAAATTTATAAAACTTAATAATTGTTTTTGTAGGAACATTTCGATATGGATTTAGAAGACCATCCTCATTTGAAAGACATTATAGATAACACCTTTTTTGAGAGGTTCAAAAATTTTCGATACAAATGTCATATCAACTACAAAAACATTGTTGAGAAAGGGTTGAATCCATTAGACAACAATCCGTATCCTTATGTGAAGGATGAAGATTGGAAGTGGATGTGTACAGAATGCTTTCAATCTGAAACATGGAAGGTAAACTTTAATATTTATATTCATTTGATATGAGTTTAATATGAGAAATCCGTGTGTGGAATGTGTATCCTGTTTACAGGTTATTAAATTTTAGGATGGGCCCAATTATAAGAGAGGTGTTGTCAAAATTTTTGTGGAACATTTAGTTGACATATATAAGTGAATTAATTGTTTTTTCAATCTCATTTTTAGAAAAAGTCAGTTGCTAGTATATGTAATCGTGAAAAGTCAGGTGCTTATATGGGTGGCTCGAAGTCTTTAATTCAACATTTGAATGAACATCCGGTAAATACTTTACTTTAAGTAATGTTACGATTTGAATCATATATTTTTTTAAAATAAGAGACATGATGTTATTTTTGATTAATAATTTGAATATAGATCACTCAATCAAGTTCAGATTCAACAAGCTCGGGAAAGTATTTAGATGTCTTTAAATTAACTCATTGGAGTGAAAAGCATGGTTGGCAAACTGCTCGAGCTGAAGCGGATTATGTAAGTACAATCTTAATTGTTAGACTTCATCTACTATATTCTTTTTATTTATATATTTATAACACTTTGAATCTCGCAGCAACGTATGATGGAAGTACGTAATGAAAGATTAAGTCAATTACTAGAGGGTTCGCAACTTGATTCTGATGCTGAAGAAGAAATCTACTCTCAAGTGTTGATTAATGAAAGGTATGAAAAATATGGATTTAAGCGTGGAACAGGTTCTGTGATTAAAAAGAGACAATTGAGCAGCTCTGAAGGATCTACACAACGATTGTTGGTCGAGAACCTTAGAAACGAAGTTGCGGACAGTAAACAGCGTGTAACAGATATGGAGGACAGAATGAAAAGACAAGACGAGAGATTGCAAAAACAAGATGAGCTAATCCAACGACTTCTTCAACAACTTAATCCGGTTTCAAATCATCCAGGACTTTTCTCGCAATGGCCAAATGGACTGCCGTCGCCGCCGCCGCCACCGTCGGCACCATCAGCCACTATGACCTAAGTTAGCTTTTGTTTTGATTATACTTTACTTTCGTTTGATATCTATTATAGTTAACATTCGGTAGTTAAAAAATTTTAATTAAACAGGTTGCAAATGATTACTGTGATTATTACTGTTGAGAATATGTGACTATTCTCAACAGGCTGTAAATATTACTGTTATCAAAAAATTTTAGTCGCTCAAACTTTCGGTGACAAAAATATTTGGTACCTAAAAAATTTTGCAAAATACGTTTTGCTAACGAATAAATTTGAATTTTTTCAGAAAGCAACGGAGACCAAATTTTTTGGTCTTGGATTCTTCTGTGACCAACGGAGACCAAATCTTGGTCACTGATTTTGATCTACGGAGACCAAATTTTTTTGGTCTCGGATTCTTCTGTGACCAACGGAGACCAAAATTTTTTGGTCTCCGATTCTTTTATGACTAACGGAGACCAAATTTTCTTGGTCGTCGATTTTGACCTATGGAGACTAAAATTTTTTGGTCTCCGATTCTTTTGTGACAAACGGAGACCAAATTTTCTTGGTCGCCGATTTTGACCTACGGAGACCAAATTTTTTTGGTCTCCGATTCTTCTATGACCAACGGAGACCAAATTTTTTTGGTCTCCGATTATTCTATGACCAACGGAGACCAAATTTTATTGGTCGCTGATTTTGACTTACGGAGACCAAATTTTTTTAGTCTCGGATTCTTCTTTGACCAATGGAGACCAAATTTTTTTGGTCTCGGATTCTTCTCTGGCCAACGGAGATCAAATTTTCTTGGTCGCGGATTTTGACCTACGGAGACCAAATTTTTTTGGTCGCCGATACCTAGTGCGACCAACTTTCGGAGACCAAATGGCGACCAAAAATTTTTGGTCGCGGAAGGCAATGGCGACCAAAAAATCGACTTTCTGGGACCAATTTTTTGGTCTCCGAAAGTGAAAATTCTTGTAGTGACGTGCATATGTCTAAGTCTATGAATTACGAAACATAGAAGAATTTATTAATAAGAAACACTAAACGAACAAAGAAACACAATTTCTGCCTTGGTACAACACAGGCAAATTACTATGTTAGATAATTATAAACAAATTCAAAATTCTAACAATTAAGAATTGCAAAATTCAATTCAATAGTCAAAATTCTTAACAATATTAATCATATGCCATTTATCACTATTCTTTAACCAAATAAATTGCCTCGCTTTTAGTTGTGTTTACAGAAAAAGGAAAAAGAAAATCTTTTTGCATTGTGTTTTACTGCAATACATTTCTCTAACACAAAAGTATAATTTAAAATTAAAAAAAAAAAAAACTCTCTCCTTTTCTTTCCTCT
>CM046377.1:3494567-3536959 GCA_025413485.1 Ficus microcarpa | reverse complement strand
TCCTTCAACTGGACTTACAATTCCTGAGTTCAGCAGCGCCATCCTATACGGTGCCTTGGACACGGGCGTTGATCCTGGAAGCAACTCGACCTCAAAAGAGATTTCTCGTTCCGGTGGCAATCCTGGCAGATCTTCAGGAAAAACGTCCACAAATTCCTTGACTATCGGCACATCTTCCGGCTTACCTTCGGTCTCTCGCGTCTTATCTACCATGTTGGCTAGAAATCCCATACATCCTTCCGCCAACAATTTTCTAGCCTTTAGCGTCGAAATAAACATCTTCGGCTGTTTCGGGGTCGATTCTCGAAAGATAAATTCCTTATCTCCAATTGGCTTGAATGTGACCGTGCGGCGTTGGTAGTCTATAACCGCGTTGTACTTTCCCAGGAAGTCCATACCCAGGATTACGTCGTAGTCATATAGGTCAATGACGATCAGGTTGACGTACATCTCTCTACCGCATATGATTATTGGAACATGACGTATCCAATAATCAGACAACAAAATTTCCCCGGAGGGTAATGCAGTACGAAAGGTTCTTCCGATTTCTCATTATCTCTACTAGTTTCTTAGCAAACCTAGGTGATGTGAATGAATGCATAGCTCCAGAATCATCAACACATAAGCATCTTGTTGGGCAAAAGGAAGCTGACCTATCACCACCGTGGACGGTCCAGCTTGAGCATCCTCCTTTGTATAGGCGTAGATGCGTCCTTGCGGTTCTGGAGCTTCGGCTCGGCCCTGAAGGATTGCAGGTCCTTCTAGCTTCATCTGGGCGGCATGCAATTGACTTCCCTGACCCCTCTGGTAGTTCTGATGGTGCTGGACATTTGCATTGCAATTCTTAGCAAAGTGGCCTTCCTTGCCACACAAATAGCAGCGGTTTGTCCCTGCCCGGCAGTCTCCCGGGTGCTTTCTTCCACATTTCTGGCAAGGGGGAGTTCCACTGTTGTCAGGAGCATTCTTCTTCTCGGGAGGATTCTGTTGGCTCTCTTGCCCTCCAGCATTCCACTTCCTTTTTTGTTGGGGGTTGCTATACGGCTTATTGCTGCCACGTTGGCCAGAAGATCCTCCTTGACCTTTCTGCTGCAATGGTTGGCCTGGTTTGGTCTGACTCTGCCTGGCTAGGGCCTTCTCCTCATTCCTTTCCTTAAAGAACTGGGCCCGTTGCGCCTTGTTCTGACCGACCCAATATTCGGCTCAAACTGTTCGACTGACGCACTCGGCGACAGTGAGCGGTGGGTGGGGGCCACTGCCGATAATCACGGCTAAGTCCGGCCGGAACATTCTCATCATTTTTCTCACTTTGTCCCTCTCGGAACTGATGAGCTGAGGGTAGAGACGGGCGAGCTGTTCAAACTTTCTCACGGCTTCGGCCACAGACAGATTTCCCTGACGGAAATTGGCAAACTCGTCCTGCTGGGTTTCCATGACTTCCGTGTTGAAGTATTTCTCACGAAACTCCTCAACGAAGTCTTCCCATGTCATCTGATTGACATCCCGTCTGATCTGGACCGTTTCCCACCATAACCGGGCGTCTTTCTTCAACATAAATGACGCGCAAAGGACTCTCTCTCTATCGTCGAGCCCTAAGAAGTTTAGGGAAAGTTGAAGGTCGATGAGCCAGTTGTCGGCCTCGATCAAGTCCGTCGATCCCTCGAATTCCGGTGCCTTTATGCGCTGAAATTCATGATACAGCTCTGCCGGAGTTCGAACTCGAGGTGCTGGCGGAGCAACTACCGGCGCCATTGGTGCTTCTGGGGCCTCAGGGTGTTCCGGAATCACTGGTTCTTCCTCGGGGAATTCCGGTACATCTGGTTGCTCTTCAGGTGCCGGTGGTACCCTGGCCTCAGGCGGTCCTTGGTTCTGTTGGGCTATTTGAGCCCTAAGCCCACCTATCTCTCGTTGCTGGGTTAGAATCATCTCTCTCAGTTCGTTTAGCTGAGTTGTAAGATCGACGTTTTGGGCTTGTGCCGCTCGACGTCTTGGTGGCATGGTTCTGTATAGAAGCAACAAAATAAGCTTCTTATTTTCAAAACTTTCATAAAATCATATCTTTTATACAGAATCATAATCTTCATTTCATAATCATAGTTTTTAGGAAAATACATAATTTCCTCATCATGGGCATACATTACTTGTTTACCACCATCGAGCTAAGGCACAACCCAATGTCAATCTCACACCCAACATTTTCCATGGAGACCATCGATATGCATTGAATACGAAGAATCTAATTCTAAGCGTAAGAAAATAATTTAACTTACTTGGACTATTGCAGAACGACGCGGAGCGAGACAAAGTAGGCTGGTAGGATACCGCTCTGATACCAACTCTGCGACGCCTCCTTACTACGTAGGGCCGTCACGCCTTACTTACTTAACTTTACTTAAAAATTAGGAATATTTTTTTTTTTAAACATACTTATAAAAAGCATTTGTAATTAGCAGTAGATCATTACTACTAAATTAAAAGTTTACTTAAGGTCTTTGGTTCCAAAATACCATAATACAAAACTTGTCTTCATCATGTATACTTATATACAAAACTTCTTAACTCAAAAATAGGTTGCGGAAACTATGCGTAGTGGTATCCATACCGCCTTCATCCGCCGCCACATCGTCCACACAAGGCCCACCATTCAGGCTGCAGGTTTCTTACCTACAGTATGAAATATAACTGAATTAGCTTTCGCCCAGTAAGCACAAACATAATCTCACAAAACATTTAAAACATCTGGAAAACATACATCATCATATGCATATGCGTGAACCATTTATGTTCCATTTATGTATTTCTTTTAACTTACTTATCTTTCATATGGGCCCCATAGTGTACGTACCATCATTTATTTAGCGCACCTCCAGATACAGATAGGGGTTGCAAGGTCCCTAACTGCTCTGGGAACATTGGGTGATTATACCCTCCCCGCATCAACGAGAGGGTGAATCCTTTACTTGAACATGAAAAATCCTCCACCTTGTGGGAGGTCGGTACGACACTTTACTTATGATTTCTTTACCATGTTATTTATCCTTAGTGAACATACCTTATGATGTCACTATATGATAACATACTTTTTATCTCATTCATAACATGGCATGACATTCTTTTCATTCATGGTATTTGCAATCATGACATTTTTATAAACATGACATTTTACAAATATAGCACTTTTATAAACATAGCATTTTGCAGAAATAGCACTTCTTTTTTAAACATAGCATTTTGCAAAAATAGCACTTTTTATAAAGTATGGCATTTCATAGATATAGCACACAACATTTTGCAGCATATTTGAAAATCACGTACTTGAACATAATTTACTAGCTTTCATACTGCAGGTGAGGTTTGTACTTACCTCTAGTGCCGTATCCTTACAGTTGCGTTCCTTAGATTTGTCGGCAATGGCAATTCACTTTCCTGATATACCAAAAATATAGGATCAGGATTCTTTCGTAAGGTGTTGGTGACCTACTAACACTCATACCTACTTTTGGTTGTATGTCCCCTATACATGATATCCATCTTGGCCACTTTAATCCCCATTCTTAATCGAACTTTGATTAATCCTTAAGAGGTTATGTTGGGTAACCTTTTTGGTTAGAGTCTTGTTTTATTATTGGGCTTTGCTCATACATCCTTGTCATTGGGTTATTTCCATTAACCCTTTAAATCTTAGCCCAAATATATATGTGGGTATCCCTTAGGGTTATATTGGGTAACCCTTAAGGTTAACCTTAATTAACCTGGGGTCAACCTTTAGTCAACCCTTGGTTATCCTTGGGTTTGTAACTCGGATATAATATCCGGTTACCGTTCGTAATCGGCTTGCTTACCAATTTTACTTTAAAATTCCTCTTCCTTATTCTTTTGGAAAATCTTGTGTAATTACTTCCAAAAGTCCTTCATTTTGCTTGCAAAAATTCTAACTCCTTTAATTAGAAAATAATTTGGCTTAATCTCATTATTTTCTTTAACTTGTAAACTCTTGGTTGAAACCCTCTTTTTCTTTACTTCGGAGAAAAATGTGAAATTTTAAACCCGAGCCTTTAAAATTCATGGTTTTCGAAATAAATCTTTTATAAAATCATTTGGGGCCGGAAACCACCTTTGGAACGGTTTCCAAAGCTAAAATAACCATTTAAGAGCACTTCACAATTTTTCTAGAAAATATTTTCGTGAAACTCATGTGCAAGATTTCGGACTCCCTGCGCATCTTCCATAAATCACGCCCATTTTAAAAATCGGCTTGGAATTTGAAAAACTTGTCTTCACGAAAGTTGTAGCCCTCGAAAAATGCTAAAACTTTCATGTTTAAAGAAAAATCCAGTTCGGCCTAGATCAGTACCAGTTTTTATTTGAAAATGGGTTGACTCTGAAAAACTGGGTGAAGAACGTCCCAGGGATTAGCCACGGGTTTTGGGTAAAACGGAGGCTGTTGGAGCCATATTTCGAGATTCTGTGCCTGATGTCCTCTAGAAAAAGTTGTTCCGAACAACTTTTGTGTTTTGAGTTTTACCCCATTCGGCCTCTAAGGGTCTTGAAATTACCCTTTCCCGAAACTGGCCAGATTCGAATCTGAATTGGCAGTTTCGGTTGCTAGTTCGGCTTACATCTTATATCGCGGAATCTATCTCGACCGATCACATCAGGAGCTTATATTACAACAAGCAGCGCTTCTAACATCCCCTTGAAACCCATAAATCCATCTCATTCAACTCATGCAACCCAAATCCGAAAATTAACAACTTAGAGTTGCTTGGTTTTAACACATGCATCAACACACACAAGCATCACAAAATCCAACCCTAGATTTAACATGCTCTTATGGCTACCAAGGGCAGATTTTTGACCAAAACTTAAAGGACATATCAACCACATCTAGCATGCTTCCTACCACATTTTCGAGCACAAATTTTAAAGCAAACAAGCATCCAAAATCAGCCAACCAAATCCTACCCTAATCAAGCACACATACCAACAATGAGGGCATAAATTTAAAGTGAACTTATGTCCTTACAAACCACTTGAATCAACATCAAAAACACTTAAATAAGACTTGATTTCAAGGTGGTTTAAGAGATTTACCTCAAACCCAAGTTAGCGTTTTGAAAATCCCAACTATTCCTTCCTTGCTCTAGCCCACGGCTTTACCACACAAATGGGATCCAAAAATTTTTTGTTAGCTCTTTCTTGCTCTAACCAAAACCGAACCTTAACAAGAAAAGGATCCAAGTTTTTCTTACCTTCTCCTTCTCTTCTTGGCTCGGCCACCACTTGGAGGAACCCACAAAATTTTTCTCAAGCTCTCCTTGCTTGGTTGCTCACGGCTTGGTTCAAGAAAAGTGGAATCCAATAGATTTTTGTTAGCTTTTTCACACCTTCCAAGCCGAGCACTTTCAAGAAGGAAACCAAAAATTTTTCCAAGAGTCACTCACCTTTTTCTCTTGCCCTCTTGGTCGGCCACAAGCTTCAAATCCACAAGAAAACCTCAAGCTTTCTCTAGCTCTCTCTCTTCTTGCACAAACCGTGCACCCTTGAGATGAAAACCCAAAAATTTCTCTTGGAAACTCTCTCTCTCTCTCTCTCTTCTCTCTTGCTGCCGGTTTTCTGAAGCCAAAGCAAGAGTCTTGGCTATCTTTGACAAGGAAATGAGAAGGGAAAATAGAAGGGATGTCTTGAATGACTAGTGGTTGGTTTCTTGCCCTTAATTCAAGGCTTTATGTCTTGCCTTTCTCTTCCTTAGCTGCAGCCGAATCCAAGGGAGGGGAGATGGGGTTGAGCTGCTGAAAATATGGGGCCAAAGGAGACAAGTGGCAGCCCATGATTGGCTCTAGAAATTCCTTGAAAAATCTCCCCATGTTTGCTCACTTTTTGATCCTTAAAAATTGGCTTTGCCATTCCTTCTTGTCCCCTTGTGCTGCCGGATTTGATGGAGAGGAAAGCAGCCCCACATGGCTAGCTTTGGCTAGTGGAGAATGAGATCATAGGTATGGCAATGTGTACTTGCTTGGTTAGGCTCTTGGTTGGCTTTCAAGTCCCCATTGGTTTCCAACTAACCAATTTCCTTCCTTTTTCTTTTCTAGTTGCCGAATTTTGTGAGGGAATGGGGGAGTCCACATGTGTAGCCTTGGGTTGGTGGAGAGTGATGTCAAGGGGTTGATGTCATCTTCCACTAGCTCTTCCAAGGTCTTGTTTGGCCCTTTCACTCTTCCACTGCTCCTTTCGTGCTCCACAGTTATTTCTAATACTGTGCTTAGCATTTTCACTTTATATTTTGGTCCAAAGTTCTTTCCGTGTAAACTCGAACTTTGAAAATTCTTCTCTTTTCTTTCGGAGACCTTTTTGTCCTTCATTCTAGTTTCGGTGTGCTTGATTTCTCTAGGGTGGATTTATGGCTTATTTATACTATCTTGATCATAAAACTTCATTTTCGGAAATTCTTTCCATATTCATTCATCATGCTTGTGAAGTCAACGTTGTGACCCGTCTTGGTCAAACCTTTGACTTTTTGGTCAAACCTTTGACTTTTTGGTCAAAGTTGACTTTCGTAAAATTTCATCCTTTTTCATTTTTTTTCCTTTAAAAACCTCATTCTTGGCTCGTAAATCATTCTTGGAGTCTCAAAATCAATTAAATGAGGACTCGAACATTGTTTGAATAAAATTATGAATTTCTCTTTATTATTCATAATTTTTCATATAACACATCATAAACACATAAATTAGACTTTAATTCCTTATAAACAAGGAGATTACAAGTCTTCAAAATTTCGGGTTTTACATGAAAAGTGAGCCATAGGCATGTGCATGTGTCTTCTCTCTTGGTCCACCTTTTGGCCCCTAATTCAAGGCTTTGTGTCATATCTTGTTCCCATTTTTTTTCTTTTTTTTTTTTCCTTGGGCAGCCGAACATGGGGTTAAGGGGGGCATGGGCTGCTGAAAATTGAGGGGGAAAGTTAAGGGTGATGTGGTGGATTGTGAGCCTTTCCTTTAGCTCACACTTTTCCTTAAATCTTGGCTTTCCCATTTTTTTTCTTTTCCTTTCGTCTCCCATGGGTTGGCCGGCCATCATGTATAGAGGAGCTCCACATGATGCAATTTTGAGTTAGTGGATGGTGATGTCATGGGGTTGATGTCATCTTCCACTAGCTCACACAAAGTCTTGTTTGGCCATTTCGCTCTTTCATAGCTCATTTCGCGCTCTACAGTTATTTCCAATACTGTGATGAGCATTCTTATTTTATATTTTGGTTCAAAAATTCTTCTTGTAAATTTGGCCCAAAAACTCTCTTTCTCAAATTTTTCGGAGACCTTTTTGCCCTTAATTCGATTTCGGTGTGCTTGATTTTTCTAGGGTGGATTTATGGCTTATTTGTGCTATCTTGATCATAAAACTTCATTTTTGGAAATTCTTTCCATATTCTTTCATCATACTTGTGAAGTCAACGTTGTGACCCGTCCCGGTCAAACTTTGACTTTTTGGTCAAACCTTTGACTTTTTGAAAAATTTCATCCTTTTTCGTTCTTTTTCCTTTAAAAACTTCATTCGTGGCTCGTAAATCATTAATTGAGTCTCATAATAATTAAATGAAGACTCGAACATTATTTAAATAAAATTATGAATTTCTCATTATTATTTATAATTTTTCATATAACACATCATAAACACATAAATTAGACTTTAATTTCTTACGAACAAGGAGATTACAAGTCTACAAAATTTCGGGTCTTACAGTTACCATCCTAGGAAGGCTAACAAAGTAGCCGATGCCCTTAGTCGGAAGTCGTCTTCCTCGTTGATGTCAATTCAGTCATTGAACGAGCAACTTCAAAAGGAGCTAGTGGAAGCTGGAATAGAGCTTATTACGGGAGGTTTAGCTGCCCTAACCTTCCAACCTACCATTTTGGATGGCATAAAGGAGCGTCAAGAAGGAGTCGGATTTCAACATATCTGATGAGGGCATACTCTATCGAAAAAATATATTATGCATTCCTAATGAGGACAAGTTGAATGAGCAAATCATGAAAGAGGCTCATGAGACTCCATATTCCATTCATCCTGGAGCCATAAAGATGTACAAATACTTGAAGAAAAGTTTTTGGTGGCCCAAAATGAAGAATGAAGTTGCCTCATTTGTCAGTAAATGCCTTACGTGTCAAAAAGTGAAGGCTGAACACCAACGTCCAGGAGGAAAATTGCAGGAAATGTCCATCCCAGAATGGAAATGGGACCAAGTAATGATGGATTTCGTGGTTGGTCTACCCCGAACTCCCAGAGGCAACGATGCTATTTGGGTGATTGTTGATCGATTAACGAAGTCCGCGCACTTTTTGGCCATCAAGCTTAGCTTTTCAGTGGACCAACTGGTGGAACTATAGGTTGTGCAGATCGTTTGCTATCATGGGATTTCTAAATCGATTATCTCGGATCGTGATAGTCATTTCACTTCTATATTTTGGAGACGTGTACATTAAGCGATGGGTACAAAGCTTACTTTTAGTGCGGCTTTTCACCCTCAAACGGATGGACAATTAGAAAGGACCATTCAGACTCTAGAAGACATGTTGCGAGCATGCGTGATGGATTTCAAAGGAACTTGGGATAAGAAGCTTCCTTTGATTGAGTTCTCGTATAACAACAGTTTCCAAGCTTCAATTAGAATGGCTCCTTACAAAGCTTTGTATGAGAGAAGATGTAGATCTCCAGTCCATTGGTACGAGACAAGAGAAAAGGAACTTGTGTCTACGGACTTTATTCGGAGAACCACTGAGGCCGTAAAACTTATACGTCAACGAATGG
The DNA here is from genome assembly GCA_025413485.1 of Ficus microcarpa. Taxonomy (NCBI): domain Eukaryota; kingdom Viridiplantae; phylum Streptophyta; class Magnoliopsida; order Rosales; family Moraceae; genus Ficus; species Ficus microcarpa. The sequence goes on along the minus strand of CM046377.1, from coordinate 3,528,154 downwards.
AAACTGCATTTAGTCGACAAAAGAGTTATGTCGACAAACGCAGAAGTCTCTAGAATTCCAAGTAGGAGACTTGGTTTTCCTCAAGGTTGCTTCATTCAAATGAGTCATGAGATTTGGAAAGAAGGGGAAATTAAGTCCAAGATATATAGGGCCGTTCGAAGTACTTGAAAGAGTTGGTAATGTGGCCTATAAATTGGCTTTGCCCCAAGAATTAGCATATGTGCACAATGTATTTCATGTGTCGATGCTAAAGAAATATATCTCGGATCCATCACACGTATTGAACCATGAACCAATCAAGGTTCACGAGGATCTAACTTATGAAGAGAAACCGGTTCAAATCCTAGCACGAGAAGAGAAGGTGCTAAGAAACAAGTTATACCTTTAGTCAAGGTTTTATGGCGGAACCGTGAGATTTAAGAAGCAACATGGAAACGCAAAAAAGACATAAAGAGAAGCTACCCAGAATTGTTCTAATTTTCGAGGACGAAAATTCTTTAAGGAGAATAGGTTGTAATAACCGAATTTTTCTTCCGGACTCGTAATTTCCTCGCATGTTAAAAAAAAAAAAATTTAAGTCTGTATTATGTGTTTATAGAATATTTCATGAAAATTATGAATATCAATGTGAAATTCATAATTCTATAAGTAAATGTTTGAGTTCTCATTCAATTGGCTATGAGATTCAATAAGTAATTGTTTAATCATGCATGAAGCCTTTTATGGAAAAAGGCTTACTAAAATTCATGATTTTATGTTGTCAAAGTTTGATTGGAAAAAGTCAAAGGTTGACCATAGAGGTCAAAGGTATGACGGTACAGTGATATGATAAGCAGTATGGAAAATATACTGCAAAAAACCGTCATTACAGACAAGATAGCAAGATTAAGATTCAAAACCACCATAGAAAAATCAAGCACACCAAGTTAGAAATGAAGGGCAAAAGGGCTTAAAGAAATAAGAAAAATTTTATGCAGTCCAGTTTTACACAGATAAATTTTGGACTACAGTATAGTATAAAAATACTGTGTATAGGTGAGCACAGTATTGGAAATATCTGTAATACCCAGAATTTTTATGGACTTAAGATTTCTCTTTTTATTAGAAATTAGAAGTCCGTATGTTATGTTTATGAGATGTTTTCATGAAAAATTATGAATCCCATGTGAAATTCATAATTTTATTAGCCAAAGTTAGAATTTTCTTCTAAACCGGCTATGAGACTCGGAATAAAATGCCGAGGTTGGTAAACGACATTTTGAGTCAAAAAGGACGAAAAGGAAAGAAAAAGAATGAAAAAGGAAGTAATTTTAAGAAAATCAAATGGTTGACCAAAAAGTCAAAGGGTTGACCAAAAAGTCAAAGTTTGAACAGGGACGGGTCAAAAATGTTGACCTCGAAAAATGATGAAATGCAGTGTAATAAGAGACTGCAAAGACTTTCTATGGTCAAGAAAGTAAAAATAAGCCGTAAAAATCACCCTAGAAATCAAGCACACCGAATCAAGATAAAAAGGGCAAAAAGGTCTCCGAAAAATTGGAGAAAGAAAGTTTTCGGTCCAATTTTACAAGGAAGAATTTTGGACCAAAATATGGAGCACAATATTTTTGATATCTGTGTGACACAAAGGAAAGAAGAATGAATTAATTATGAAGAAGAAAAGAAAGGCAAAGCAACAAGATCCTTAAATCAAGGAATGATGTCCTCTTTGAGATCCAACTAGATGTGAACTAAGTGTGAGCTAGTTAAAGTAAAGATGTGGAGCTCTTTTCCACCCTATCAAGTCCAACTAAGCTAAGGACAACAAGCCATCACATGGAAAAAGAAGGGAGACATAAGCCTTAAATCAAGGAAAAGCAACCAACTACCACATCACTCTTAACCAAGCAATCCCATTTTTCCCCCCTAAGAATTTCGGCAATCACATTGTAATACCTGCTTTTCTATGTGAATATTTTTCCTTCTAGAAAGAATTGAATGTATGCCGTATCGGCATTTTAGGGAAAAGTTCGCTTTAGAACTCCAATATGTGTTACGAGCTCTTATAGTTTTATAAGACTCGAATATGCTTGTTTTGGTTGATGAATGGTCTTTTCGGATGAAAAGAGATGAATTTTGCATCATTCTAGGAAAGTCAAAGGGTTGACCAAAAAAGTCAACTTTGACCCGAGAAAGTCAAAGTTTGACCAAAATGGTCAAAACCCTAACAGTACAATTTTATGAGATGCAGTATAGGAAAAATACTGCGAAAACCCATTTTTTCGGGTAAGATAGCATAAATAAGATTTAAAACCACCATAGAAAAATCAAGCACACAAAATTAGAGCAAAGGGCAAAAGGGTTTGAGAAAATAAAGAAAAAATTTTTCAGCCCGGTTTTTCACAGATAAAATTTTTTATGATAGTATAAAATATTGATACTGTGTATTAGTACAACACAGTATTAAATTTATCTGTGTTAAGTTAAAATTATACTGCTTATTGGATAAGCAAGACAACTAAGCTATCCTATTTATGACATCATAATTTTTTTAATTATGACATCATCACTTTTTGGAGAGCAAATCCACACATGCCAAGTGTCCATTCTGGACAATTCTTGCTTGTTCTCCAAGCTTCTTGGCCGGCCACCTCATTGGGTTTTAGTGCAAAATTTTAAAAATTTTGGGGGCCAAAATGCAAACTTTGGTGTCCCACATTGCCTATAAATAGGAGTGCATCCTCCCCTTTTTAAATCAAGAAATACAACTAAACTCTTGACATTTTTTTTTCAGCCCAAAACCGAGAGTGAAAGTGAGAGAGAAAACCAAAAATTTTATTGAACCAAACTAGTGTGTGTGTTCGGTTTGGTGAGGGAAAACAAGAGGAAGAGTGGAAAAAATTTTTCCAGCCTTGTTCTTGGCTGTAACAGTAGACAGTGAGCAGGGGAAAGAGAGAAAAAAATCGGAAAAGTGAAGGGAAACACTAGGGGAGAGTTCGGGTGTGATCCGAGCAACTGAAAACTAGATTTGAGCAAGATTTGGGAGCTCTTTTCTCCCTGCAGGCAGCCACTGTTTGAGCAGTAAAACAGTGGAAAAAAATTCAGTTTTTGAGTCCTAAGGGGTGGTGTGGCCGTGCACTAGGTGGGGGCCAAATTTGAGAGCCAAAACAGCCCTTTTGGTGCATTTTGGTGAGCTAGAACCGGATCTAGGGAGCCTAGAGTCAAGGGTGTGAGTTTGTAGTGCAAACCTAAAGCCAATCCCTAACCAAGTCAAGGTATTTTTCAAAAACCTTAAACCTATTTTATTTAAAGTTTTCAAGTCAAGATTTAAATGTATTTGTTCAAGCCAAGTTTGTAGAGCATAAGCTCAAATTTATTTTTATGCCCATAAGTTGCTTAGTGCTTGATTAGGTTGCTAGAATGGTTTGGTTCCATTATGTCATTAATGTTTTTATGTTTTGTTTGATATGCTAGGATTGCATGCTAGAGCTTATATGAGGTTATATGTCCCTTAGATGCATGATTTATTTATGTGATTGTATGTTAGGATATACTAGAATGGAATGTATGCTTGAATGAGAATGTTGGAATGGAATGAACATGTTAGACCATGCACCCCTAGGATATGGCTCGGATTCTATGGGCTGCATGAACGGGTTAGGGCTGTATGTTGGGACATGCAAGACGTTAAGAACGCTGCATGATGTGTCTTTAAGCTCCCGATGTGATCGGTTGAGGTAGAAACCGAAAATTAGGACGTAAATCAAATTTAGTAAGCAAGGCTGCCAGTTCGGGTTCCAAACTGGTCGGCCTCAGGAAATCGGTAATTGCAGGCCTTTAGAGGCCGAATGGGCAAAAACGTAACACACAAAAGTTGTAGAACAGGGTCTTTCCTAGGGGGCATCGCGAACCGTTTCTCAAAATGAGGTTCCAAAGGCCTCCGTTTTCACGAAAAACCGAAGGTGGTCCATCATGACGTAGTTTTTTAGGATCACCGAGATTCAAATAAAAACTGGTACTAATCGGTGCAGAATCAGAATTTTTGTAAAACACAAAAGTTTTAGATCTCTTCGAGAGCTAGAACTTTTGTGAAGGAAACTTTTTCAAATTCTAAATGGATTTTAAACTAGACCTTGAAATTTGAAAACTGTGCAGGGAGCAAAATGTTCCTGCACAGATTTTTATAGAACCCATAGAGAAAAATTGTTTTTCAGTTTAAACACTCTATTTTGAACATAGAAACTGTTCCAAAGGCAGTTTCAAACCCTCAAACGTTTTATAAACCATGTTTTAAGATTCAAGGATTTTTAAGGGAAATTATTGCAGTTTTTAGGCTCGAATGCCAAAAGCTTTTTCAAAGATAAAGAAAAGAGATTAAAATGTACAAGTTCACGGTTTGCTAAGTAAAGAGTTAAGACGAACGGTGATCGGGAATTTATACCCGAATCACAGGGCTTAACCCCAAAGCCCGAGGTTGGCCCAAAGGAGGGTTGACCTTAGTAACCTTAGAGGTTAACTTTGGTTAACCTAGTGGGTAAGATAAATGTTAAGCCGAGGTTAGGTGCTAGCCTAAACCTATTCGCTCACAAGTAAGATTAGTATGGAAGGTTATCCAACGTAACCTAGTAGGTTGTTGTATGAGCTCATAAGAGCGATTTAGTAACCCGAGTAGGAGTGGTTACCTAGTGTAACCACTCATAATATATTTTTCTATAGGGGGACATATAACCAAAGTCATGCTTGAATGTTGGTGGAAAACCAACATATTATGGTTTTAGATTAGAACCTTACCTAGTTTTTCGATTAAGCAGGAAGTAACCTGCAGCTAAGCCCCGAGGTGGAACAACTTCACGTCAGGAGTAGACGAGATAAGTACAACGCTGCCTACAGCATGGGCTATTAGGATATTTTACCTAGACATGGTTGATGTGTTATGTGCTATGTGATGTCTTGTTATGCTAAGTGTTAATTGATATGCTACGGGGCATATCAAAACGTGATTTATGCTTATGCTATGAAGCATATTATGATATGTATGATTAGATAACATGTCAAGAAGAAGAATAAGTGGCATCACGATGCATGCTCACTAATTATAATAAGAAGAATAAGAGTAAGTATGACATGACAAGATAAAGAATAGCTGGACGGCAAGAAAGCTTGCCTGTGTCGTGCCATTCGCCTTAGGTCAGGTTGGACTGTGGATTGAGTTGGACTTGGTCTGGCTGCCCCAACCAATTCATAGTTGCGCGCCGGGTACGTACACTCATGTAAGGGCCCACAGATTAGATAAGTTAAGAAAGTAAGTTAAGATGGAATAAGAAAGCATAACATGAACATAATTGGTTCATGCATACTATATGTCTTGAAGTATATGCAATAGATTGATGTTATGTGTAGTTTATGTGTCGCGGTATAGGAGTTGTACTTGCTGAGCGAAAGCTCATTGTTTTAAGTTTGTGCTGTAGGTAAGCTACCTGCCAGCTGATGATGATGCAAGGTGGAGTCGCGTGGCCGGGCACTGTGAATAATGGGAAATGGAAACTGCTACGCGTTTTGATATTATAAGAAAGTTATGAAATGTTCAGTGATAGTTAGTTAGTAGTATGCTTGTACGCACAACTATGTTTTAGTTCGTATTTTATATTTCATAATTGTACATATACCGTATAGAAAAGAAAAAAAAAAAATTTCCACTGTGTTTTCATGTAATAAGTAAGTAAGTTCAGTATAAATTATTCATGTATGTAAGTACGTAAGCAAGGTAACGGTCCGTGCTAGGCGGGTCGTTACAGAGTTGGTATCAGAGCGGTTTCCTGCGACAAGAATTCACAGTTGCCTGCCATCGCCTCCATCATTGTAAGTAGGTACTAGATATTATTTCTCTTAATGTATACGCGAAGATACTTACGTTTAAAGTTATATACGTGATAGACGCGAGGTTATGGACCCGATCCAAGTAGAGGAGGATCGTGATGTGATAGTCGCCTTTTATCGATCACAGCCGTTATATTTTGATAGTATTCGACGGTCAGTCTCGATCAGAGCATGGTTACACGACATGGAGCAGATTTTTGAGATCTGCCACATCGAGGCGCATCTACAGGTTACCCTCGCCAGTAGATGCCTGGTTGGAGATTCTATGATGTGGTGGGTTACATTGGGAGAGATTCAGATGCCCAATCTACGTGGGCGCATTTCCAAACTGTCGTACTCACTCGATACGAACCGTTTCCTGCTCGACAGATCCATGAGCCTGTCCGTGACCCTGCGATTTACCGGGACATGCGACACTCTCGCTTTCAGAGGCTCTCGCAGGACTGGCATACTTACCCAGGCGAGACGATGAGTCATTACTGTTGGAAGTTTCAGGAGATGATGTTTCCATACGTTCCTACGGATCTTCCGATGGCCGAAATGGAGGCGTTATTACTCCTACGGAACGGAGTGCCGGCCCATATTCGCAGGTTCGTTCCATCACCTACACCGGAGATGACAGTTGGTAGTTTCATTGATGACATCCTCGAGGCTGAGACTATCGCCCAGATAGTCCATCCTGATGGTCAAGCCAGCAGTTCACAGGCTCCAACAGATGACGCCGATGAGGCTTCGGATGACGACGTCATAGCGATCGACCCACCAGAACCGGAGGACCCTCCCAGTCATCGTTATCTCCAGCGATGACGAGGACAGCGAGGACGATGAGGATGATGATGAGGAGTTAGAGCCGGAACCTGTTCAGGGTGGCTGGGACTGGGTAGCGTATCACGATGACCCCGACGACCCAGAGGAGCATCATGTGATTGATTTAGATGACGGAGATGAGGACGTGGACCATGATTCTAATTCCGACGCGTCCGTTAACATGCTCGAGAGTATCGTTTAGATCTAGGGCCGTTTCGTATATTTTCCTTTTGGACGGTAGGACTAACTATAGTATTTTGTTATTCGGATGTTAGGATATATATATGTACGATGGTAAAGTGGTAGACAGTTCCATCCAGTTTTGGCCATGTATATGTTTGTACAGTATGATGTATTTTTGAAAAATGTATATAGACAATATGTACTTTCGAAAACGTGAAAAATATGTACTTTTGACGATGTATTTTGACCCAGTAATATACTTTTGATCTAGTAGTGTACTTTTGAAATTATACAAAGAGACCGTGTAGATACGGGATATATGACCAGAGTTATGTTATGAGTTTGAAAGTTATAAGCAGTATCTAGTATGATACGAATATGCCACTAAACTATGGCATGACATGTGTAATGATATGATGATATGTATGATAAGTATGGTTATAGTATGATATGAGTGTTATATAGTATGATATGATAAGATTTGCATGGAAGAAAAGATATTGATAGTACGATATCTTTTCTTATATAGGAAATTAGAAGATGGTTCGTACACGTAGAAACGCACCTGCAAATCCGCCCCAGCCGGATTTAGCAACCTTAGTAGCTAACTTACAACAACAGTTGCTAGCACAGTAACGAGAGACGACTAGGTTACGCGAACAACTAACTCAGCTAAATCGAGGACCTCAGGTCCAAGAGGCCCCACAGCCAGCGCCGCAAGTTCCGCCAGTGGTACCTCAGGTACCCAATGTTCATCCGGAAGTTCAGCCAGAAGTTCAATCGGACATTCCTCGGAATGTCGAGATTCTGATGGCACCGGCTGGAGTACCAGTAAATCCGCCGCCAGTACGTGAGGACCTCCTCTACGAGCGTTTTAGAAGGATGAAAGCGCCCGAATTTGAGGGACCTACCGATCCGATAGCCGCTGACGACTGGCTTATCGATATCCAAGTCATCTTGGATTTTATGCGACTTACAGAACAAGAGAAGGTGCTGTGTGCTTCTTTCGCTCTGAAGAAGGACGCGAGGCATTGGTGGAGAACAGTACAACTGCGTCGGAACACGATGGCTATGACCTGACAGGATTTCGAGAACGAGTTTCGTGCTATGTACTACAACAAAGAGGTGCTCGCTGTGCAGCAAGATGAACTCACTAACTTCCATCAAGGATCGATGATGGTGATGGAAGCTATCACGAGATTCGAGCAACTCGCTCGGTTATGCCCGAACCTGGTACCGAGTGAAGCCGAAAAAGTGCGACTAATGATGAAAATGTTTAGGACCGACATTGCCAAGCAAGTCAGTGCTGGCAGTAGTCCACCTAGGACAGTGTCTGCCTGCGTAAGCCGAGCCATACGAGCCGAGTATTGGATTAACAGAGACAAAGAGGCTCGGGCTCAAATTTTCAAAGCCAGGAAGGAGGAAAAGGCCGCCGCTAAGTCAACGCAACCTTGTCAAGGTGCAGATTCGAATTCGAAGGGCCAAGCTAGTAACCCCGGCCAAAGTCCCAAGCAGTCTGGGAAGAACAAGAGAAAAGGGAATTTCTCGGGCTAGACCCAGCAAGGGAATTCTCCCAAAAAGAGGAATAATCAAGGGAATGAGGATACTAACACTAACTACCCTGTGTGCGCAAGTTGTGGAAGAAAGCATCTAGGAGTGTGCAAGAAGGGGTCAACTGCTTGCTATCAGTGCGGCAAGGAAGGGCACTACACAAAGAACTGTCCCCTGAACAACCAGAACCAGAATCCTCCATATCCAAACCGGAGCAACAATAGTCACCAGCTGCACGCAGTCCAGGCAAGGCTCGAAGGACCCTCAATTGCGCAAGGAAGATTAGAGGCTCCTGAACCTCAGACCAGGATTTATGCTTACACCGACGGAGACGCCGAAGCTGGAACTTCACACGCGGTGACAAAATAGACTTTTATCGCAATATAGCACGTTATTGTATTATATGATTCTGGTGTCACTCACTTGTATGTATTTTTAGAGAGTGCCCGGAAAGTAGGAAGTAGTGTAAAAAGGTTTAAAAAAGCTTTATAAATATTTCTTTGCCCTTTGAAAAAGAATTTTGTGGTTTGATCTCTGAATGCATAATACTTCTATGGTTTTATGTGGCAGAGAATTGTTTGTAGATCTCATCGCAATCAAGCCTTAGGATTTCGAGGTGATCTTAGAAACTAATTTCTTAAGTTATTACAACGCTAAGTATGACCACTTAGACCGTTGTGGGACATTTAGTTAGTACGATAAGGAAAGATTTAACCGTTACGAGCAGTTGCGGAACTCAACATGAAGGGTGAAGTAGCGGAAAACGTGTCAAAGAGCTTAACTTGTCAGAAAGTCAAGACTGAATACCTACATCTCGGAGGAGATTTGCAGGAAACAGAGTCTCCAGAATGAAAATGGGAGCGAATTACCATGGATTTGTTCGTAGGACTACCTAGAACTACAATTAGGAGCGACACAATTTAGGTCATTGTCGACCGATTAACCAAATCGACCCACTTTATCGCGATTAGAGCCACCTTTTCGGTAGAAAATTAGCAAGAATCTACGTAGCTTAGGTCGTTAAAGTACATGGAGTACCAAGATCGAGCATCTCGGATCGTGATGAACGCTTCACTTCGTGATTTTGGATGAGTGTTCACATTGCTATGGGCTTGAAATTGACGTTTAGGGCGACATTTCAACCTCAGACCGATGGCCAATTGGAAAGAACTACCCTAGTTTGCGCTGATTTTCGAGGACGAAAATTTTTAAGGGGGGTAGATTGTAATACCTGCTTTTCTATGTGAATATTTTTCCGTCTAGAAGGAATTGAATGTATGCCGTATCGGCATTTTAGAGAAAAGTTCGCTTTAGAACTCCAATATGTGTTACGAGCTCTTATAGTTTTATAAGACTCGAATATGCTTGTTTTGATTGATGAATGGTCTTTTCGGATGAAAAGAGTTGAATTTTACATCATTCTAGGAAAGTCAAAGGGTTGACCAAAAAAGTCAACTTTGACCCGAGAAAGTCAAAGTTTGACCAAAATGGTCAAAACCCTAACAGTACAATTTTATGAGATGCAGTATAGGAAAAATACTACGAAAACCCATTTTTTCGGGTAAGATAGCATAAATAAGATTTAAAACCACCATAGAAAAATCAAGCACACAAAATTAGAGCAAAGGGCAAAAGGGTTTGAGAAAATAAAGAAAAAATTTTTCAGCCCGGTTTTTCACAGATAAAATTTTTATGATAGTATAAAATATTGATACTGTGTATTAGTACAACACAGTATTAAATTTATCTGTGTTAAGTTAAAATTATACTGCTTATTGGATAAGCAAGACAGCTAAGCTATCCTATTTATGACATCATAATTTTTTTAATTATGACATCATCACTTTTTGGAGAGCAAATCCACACATGCCAAGTGTCCATTCTAGACAATTCTTGCTTGTTCTCCAAGCTTCTTGGCCGGCCACCTCATTGGGTTTTAGTGCAAAATTTTAAAAATTTTGGGGGCCAAAATGCAAACTTTGGTGTCCCACATTGCCTATAAATAGGAGTGCATCCTCCCCTTTTTAAATCAAGAAATACAACTAAACTCTTGACATTTTTTTTCAGCCCAAAACCGAGAGTGAAAGTGAGAGAGAAAACCAAAAATTTTATTGAACCAAACTAGTGTGTGTGTTCGGTTTGGTGAGGGAAAACAAGAGGAAGAGTGGAAAAAATTTTTCCAGCCTTGTTCTTAGCTGTAACAGTAGACAATGAGCAGGGGAAAGAGAGAAAAAAATCAGAAAAGTGAAGGGAAACACTAGGGGAGAGTTCGGGTGTGATCCGAGCAACCGAAAACTAGATTTGAGCAAGATTTGGTAGCTCTTTTCTCCCTGCAGGCAGCCACTGTTTTGAGCAGTAAAACAGTGGAAAAAAATTCAGTTTTTGAGTCCTACGAGGTGGTGTGGCCGTGCACTTGGTGGGGGCCAAATTTGAGAGCCAAAACAGCCCTTTTGGTGCATTTTGGTGAGCTAGAACCGGATCTAGGGAGCCTAGAGTCAAGGGTGTGAGTTTGTAGTGCAAACCTAAAGCCAATCCCTAACCAAGTCAAGGTATTTTTCAAAAACCTTAAACCTATTTTATTTAAAGTTTTCAAGTCAAGATTTAAATGTATTTGTTCAAGCCAAGTTTGTAGAGCATAAGCTCAAATTTATTTTTATGCCCATAAGTTGCTTAGTGCTTGATTAGGTTGCTAGAATGGTTTGGTTCCATTATGTCATTAATGTTTTTATGTTTTGTTTGATATGCTAGGATTGCATGCTAGAGCTTATATGAGGTTATATGTCCCTTAGATGCATGATTTATTTATGTGATTGTATGTTAGGATATGCTAGAATGGAATGTATGCTTGAATGAGAATGTTGGAATGGAATGAACATGTTAGACCATGCACCCCTAGGATAGGGCTCGGATTCTATGGGCTGCATGAACGGGTTAGGGCTGCATGTTGGGACATGCAAGACGTTAGGAACGCTGCATGATGTGTCTTTAAGCTCCCGATGTGATCGGTTGAGGTAGAAACCGAAAATTAGGACGTAAATCAAATTTAGTAAGCAAGGCTGCCAGTTCGGGTTCCAAACTGGTCGGCCTCAGGAAATCGGTAATTGCAGGCCTTTAGAGGCCGAATGGGCAAAAACGTAAAACATAAAAGTTGTAGAACAGGGTCTTTCCTAGGGGGCATCGTGGACCGTTTCTCAAAATGAGGTTCCAAAAGCCTCCGTTTTCACGAAAAACCGAAGGTGGTCCAGCAGGACGTAGGTTTTTAGGATCACCGAGATTCAAATAAAAACTGGTACTAATCGGTGCAGAATCAGAATTTTTTAAAACATGAAAGTTTTAGATCTCTTCGAGAGCTAGAACTTTTGTGAAGGAAAATTTTTCAAATTCTAAATGGATTTTAAGCTAGACCTTGAAATCTGAAAACTGTGCAGGGAGCAAAATGTTCATGCACAGATTTTTATAGAACCCATAGAGAAAATTTGTTTTTCAGTTTAAACACTCTATTTTGAACATAGAAACTGTTTCAAAGGCAGTTTCAAACCCTCAAACATTTTATAAACCATGTTTTAAGATTCAAGGATTTTTAAGGGAAATTATAGCAGTTTTTAGGCTCGAATGCCAAAAGCTTTTTCAAAGATAAAGAAAAGAGATTAAAATGTACAAGTTCAAGGTTTGCTAAGTAAAGAGTTAAGACGAACGGTGATCGGGAATTTATACCCGAATCACAGGGCTTAGCCCCAAAGTCCGAGGTTGGCCCAAAGGAGGGTTGACCTTAGTAACCATAGAGGTTAACTTTGGTTAACCTAGTGGGTAAGATAAATGTTAAGCCGAGGTTAGGTGCTAGCCTAAACCTATTCGCTCACAAGTAAGATTAGTATGGAAGGTTATCCAACGTAACCTAGTAGGTTGTTGTATGAGCTCATAAGAGCGATGTAGTAACCCGAGTAGGAGTGGTTACCTAGTGTAACCACTCATAATATGTTTTTCTATAGGGGGACATATAACCAAAGTCATGCATGAATGTTGGTGGAAAACCAACATATTATGGTTTTAGATTAGAACCTTACCCAGTCTTTCGATTAAGCAGAAAGTAACCTGCAGCTAAGCCCTGAGGTGGAACAGCTTCACGTCAGGAGTAGACGAGGTAAGTACAACGCCGCCTACAGCATGGGCTATTAGGATATTTTACCTAGACATGGTTGATGTGTTATGTGCTATGTGATGTCTTGTTATGCTAAGTGTTAATTGATATGCTACGGGGCATATCAAAACGTAATTTATGCTTATGCTATGAAGTATGTTATGATATGTATGATTAGATTACATGTCAAGAAGAAGAATAAGTGGCATCACGATGCATGCTCACTAATTACAATAAGAAGAATAAGAGTAAGTATGACATGACAAGATAAAGAATAGCTGGACGGCAAGAAAGCTTGTCTGTGCCGTACCACTCGCCTTAGGTCGGGTTGGACTGTGGATTGAGTTGGACTTAGTCTGGCCGCCCCAACCAATTCATAGTTGCGCGCCGGGTACGTACACTCATGTAAGGGCCCATAGATTAAATAAGTTAAGAAAGTAAGTTAAGATGGAATAAGAAAGCATAACATGAACATAATTGGTTCATGCATACCATATGTCTTGAAGTATATGCAATAGATTGATGTTTTGTGTAGTTTATGTGTCGCGGTATAGGAGTTGTACTTGCTGAGCGAAAGCTTATTGTTTTAAGTTTGTGCTGTAGGTAAGCTACCTACCAGCTGATGATGATGCAAGGTGGAGTCGCGTGGTCGGGCACTGTGAATAATGGGAAATGGAAACTGCTACGCGTTTTGATATTATAAGAAAGTTATGAAATGTTCAGTGATAGTTAGTTAGTAGTATGCTTGTACGCACAACTATGTTTTAGTTCGTATTTTATATTTCATAATTGTACATATACCGTATAGAAAAGAAAAAAAAAAAAATTTTCCGCTGTGTTTTCATGTAATAAGTAAGTAAGTTCAGTATAAATTATTCATGTATGTAAGTACGTAAGCAAGGTAACGGTCCGTGCTAAGCGGGTCGTTACACACATGGACAAGGACAAGGACAAGCCTTGATTCAAGGGAAAGCAAGAGTAAAGCCTTAAATCGAGGGCCAACTCATCAAGCACCCAAGGCCCCCATTCCTTCTCCAAAAATTTGGCAAGCATGGGAAGAGAAAAATGCAAGAGGAAAGCCATGAATTAAGGGCCATGACATCAACTCCCATTCTTCCATTGACCGACCAACAGCCCTCCCCATGGCCAGCCATCATCCATTTAATTTTCCCCAAAAATCCGGACACAAAGCAGCCCATTTCTCCTTCAAGATTCGGCTGCACACAAGGAAAAGCAACACATGTGATAAAGCCCTTTTTAAGGGAAAAAGGTGGGTCAACAAAGCCAACAAATGCAAGCTAACTACTCCCCTCTTTTCTCCACAAAATCAGCTGCATGTCCCCCTCCTTTTCTCCTTCACTTTCGGCAGCAAGCAAGCCAACTCCCTCCCTTGGAGTTTCGGCCAGTTAAGGGAAGAAAAGAGGACATGACATAAAGCCATCTTTTAAGGAGAAAAGCAAGACAATTAACCCTTCCTTTTCCCATCACTTTCGGCAACTCTCCAAGCAACAAAGTGCTGCCAGTTTTCAAGAGAAAACCGTGGGAGAGAGAGAGAGAAAGAGAAGGAGAAATCTGAAAAAAAATCAAGAGGGTTTGTGCTTGGTGGTGTTCGGCTGTGCTAGGGGAGAATCAAGAGAAATTTTGTGAGCCATGGAGACCCATTTTGGGGCAGCAAACCGTGGGAGAGAGGGAGTGAAAATGGTGAAGAAATCTGGAAAAATTTATGGGGTAAACCAAGCATGAAGTTCGGCTTGGTGTGATGGAGCCAAGAGGAAAGATTTTTGGTGCTTCTTGGAGCCAAAAATCCGTGGACTTGAGAGAAGGAAAAAGGTAAGAGAAAACTTGGATTTTTCATCTTATGAGGCTCGGTTTTGATGAGCAAGAAAGAGCTAACAAAAAGTTTCTTGGATCTCTATTTTCTTGCAAAAATCTGTGAGCCAAGAGGAGGATTTCGGATCCCTTGGAGGAGCCAAATCCGTGGGTGAGCAAGCGAAGAAGAAAAAAGGGATTTTCAAACCCTAACTTGGGTTAAGGTAAACCTCTTGAACCAAGCTTAAATTAAGCTCAAGTTAAGCATGTTTATGGTGCTTTAAGATGGATTTGTAAGGACATAAGTCCAAGTTATTTTTTTCAGCCCTTATTTTCGGTGTATGTGCTTGATAGGGTTAGGGTTTGGTTGGCTTATTTTATGATGTTGTTTGCATGATTTTTGATGCTTGAAAATGACTAGGATGCATGCTAGATGTGTTATTTAAGTCCCCTAAATTTTGGTCACAAATCAGCCCTAAGGCAGTGGCTGATTTGGTGGAAGAAAAATGTTGTATGTGATGCTAGTTAATGGATGCAAGAGCTAGAACCATGCAACCCATAGACTAGGATTTTCGGTTTTAAGGGCTACATGGGTATGATGTATGGACAAGAATGTATGCATGGGACGTTAGATATGTTGCTTGATGTATGTTTAAGCTCCCGATGTGATCGGTCGAGTTAGAATCCGCGAACTAGGACGTAAAACGGGATTAACAACCGAAACTGCCATTTCGGAGTCGAAACTGGCCAGTTTCGGGAAAGAGAAAATATCAGACCCTTAGAGGCCGAATGGGGTAAAAGTTAAAACACAAAAGTTGTTCGGAACAACTTTTACTAGAGAGCTACGCGGACAGAATCTTAAAATAAGGCTCCAAAGGCCTTAATTTTTATGAAAACCCGTGGCTAACTCCTGGAGCCAGTTTCACTCCGTTTTTCAGGATCAGCCAGATTCAAACGAAAACTGGTACTGATCTAGCCAGAACTGGGTTTTGTGCAAAAACACGAAAGTTTTAGCATTTTTCGATAGCTACAACTTTCGTGAAGACAAGTTTTTCAGATAATGAATGGATTTTTAAACTGGGTTGGTTTTACGAAGAGTGCTCAGGAATCCGAAAAATTCCAGCACTATGGTTTACAAAAACCTTTTCTAGAAAATGTAAAGTGTCTCTAAAATGTTATTTTGACTACGAAAACCGTTCCAATGGCGATTTTCAGTCCGTAATGATTTTATGAAGTTCCGTTTTAAGAAAATGAATTTTTAGAGTTTTTGGGATTATTCACCCAAAGCTCTCAAGTTAAAGAGAAAAATGAAATTTTCCAAGTTAAAAGGGAAAATAAGATTTTGTCAAGAGAAGTGGAATTTTTAAGAGTTTAGAATTGAAATTCCACATTTTTCCAAGAAGTAAAGAAAAGAATGATTTTAGCCAAGTATTTTCAAGAATTATGAAGTAAGAGTTTTTACAAGCAAAATTAATGGATTTTTTGGAAGATAAGTATATAATGTTTTCCAAAAATAATGAAATGGAGTTTTAAGGTAAAAATGGGTAATCAAGCCGATTACGAACGGTATCCGAAATTATATCCGAGTTACTGGGCTAGCCCAAAGCCCAACGTCAGACCCAAAGGGGGTTGACCTAGGTTGACCACATGTTAACTTGGGTTGACCAAAAGTTGACTTTAGGATTACCCAATATAACCCTAAAGAATACCAAGATTTATGAAATGGGCTAAGACCTAGGGTTATTGAAGAGATAATAACCCAATGGATTATGAACCAAGAACAAGTAAAGTATAAGCCCAAGATGAAGGACGTAACCAATCAGGTTTACAAGAGATATTAGAGGGGACATACAACACACACATCTAGGATTGCTCATAGATGTTGGTTAGGATACCAACATCATATGCCACGATTTATGGTAAGATAAGTTAACCTTATCTTACACCTCCTTTGATTGAAACAGGAATATGAACCTGTTGAGATATCATGAGGAATGATGGGTCAAGAGCATAGGACCTAAGGTAAGTACAAACCTCACCTGTGGTATGGAAAAATAATATGTATGTTCAAATATGCTATGTTTCAAGATATGTTAAAAATGCTTTAAAGATGTCATGTTTTGAAGATGTTTTCAAGATGCCATGTGTTAAAGATGCCATGTTTAAAAGATGCCATGCTATGTTTTATGAACGAAATGTTAAGTATGCATGATATAGTGACATCATAAAGTATGCTCACTAATGATAAGCCACTTGGTAAAAATACACAAGTAAAGTGTCGTACCAACCTCCCCCAAGGTGGAGGATTTTTATGATGAAGTTATGAATTCACCCTCTCGTTGTTGTAAGAGGGTGTAATCACTTCTGTTTTCCTGGAGCAGTTAGGGACTTGCAACCCCATCTAACTGTATCTGGCGGCGCGCTACATGTTAAGGGTACGTACACTATAGGGCCCATAAGAAAGATAAGAAAGTTAAAAGAAATGCATAAATTGAACATAAATGGTTCATGCATATGTTTTACGATGAAGTATATTTCAAGATGTTTAAATGAAAATATTTTGTGAGATTTAAGTTTGTACTTGCTGAGCGTCAGCTCATCAGATATATTCCATACTGCAGGTTGAGATAAAAAGCTTGTAGCTTTACTTGGTGGGCTTGGAGATGATGCAGCGAGTGAAGGGCGGTGTGGGATACCACTACGCAATAATTTTCGCAATATGTTTAAAGTTATGAAGTTTTCATGTATGTTAAAAGTCAAGTTATGTTATTGTATGTATGAAATGTTTCAAGGTATAATGCACAATTTTAGTGTATGGGTTTCAAGTCAAGATTTTAAAAATGAAATCTAAATTATGAAGTTCAAGGAAAGTTTTAAAACGATGTTCAAAAGAAGTTTCAAAAAAAAAGTAAGTAAAAAAAAAAAAAAAAAATCTATTCCGCATTTTCAAAGTAAAGTAAGTTATGTATGAAGGTGACGGTTCCGGCGCCCCGCATCCGCGCGGTCGGCCCCGCGTGGGTGTCAGGTGGGTGGTTCGGGGCGTCACAATATCTGTGTGAGCCTAAAAGTGGACTGCATATTGAAGAAAAAGCCAAACAAGGCCTTAGGAGGATGACATCACCTCCCCATGGATTTATCACATCATAATTAATTAAACAAATGATGGAAAGAAATATGGAAGGTTCTAGGGGGGTGAGTTGGCCGGCCACCTAAGGGGGCTTTTGTGTAAATTTTTGCTTCTTCAAGAACTTTTATGCAATTTTAAGAAGTTTTCCCTCACCTATAAATAGGTGATGAAGGGTGGCCATTTTATTCACAAAAATTGGGAAATTTAGCCAAACTTTGCCAAATTTTCTCTCCAAAAACCGAACCCAAGGAAGAAAAAGAGAAGAGAAAAAAAAAATTAAAAACCAAGAGGAAGCCTTAGGGGGTGTTCGGTTTTCACCAAGAAACCAAATAAAAAGTTTGAAAACTTTTTGGAACCCATTTGAGGCCAAGTGGCTGGTTGTTGGAAGGAAAAAGGAAAAAAAAGAAAAAGTGAAGGAAGGGAGTATTGGGAGGTGTGGCCGGACTTGGGGAGGACCAAGCAAGTAGCCGGAAAAATTATGGAGCCCCATTTCTAGGAGGAGGCCGGTTGTAGAGTGTCAAGGAGCAATGGAGGAAAAAGTTGACCAAAACCCTAACCTAGCCTTGCCTTGAACCAAGGTAATCTCCCTTAGCCCTAACCTTTTTAATTGAGTTTCAATTTGAAATTTAGGTGTATTTCAAGTTGATTTTGTAAGAGTATAAGCTCAATTTAATTTTATACCCTAATTTAGAAATGTTTGATTTTATACCCTAATTTTAGCATAAGCCCTAATTTAGAAATTTTATACCTTAAGCATGTTTATGTTGTTAAGCATGCTTGATTTTATGTTTTGGATGCATGAAATTAGGGTTTACATGTTTAATGCTTGATGTGGTTGTATGTCCACAAGTATGTGAATGATGTAGTGTATGCATGCTAGGGTGCTAGAATGGAATGTTATGGTTTGTTTAAACCTAGAACCATGCGAATCCTAGGTTAAGGCAATTTCGTGAATAGTTTGTATGGACATGATTGGGTAACATGAATGTTGAGTTGGGACATTAGAAAACGCTGTATGTCTGCTTTCTAGGCTCCCGCGTGTTCGGTTGAGTTAGATTGCGCGAAATAGGACGTAAAATGAATTTAAGAACAAAAACTGCCAGTTCAGGTACAAACTGGCCAGTTTTCTGGAAAGTGAAATTTGAGGCCTTTAGAGGACGAACTGGGGAAAACGTAAAACATTAAAGTTGTAGAGAAAGGTTTTTCCTAGAGGGCAGCATGGACAGTTTTTCAAATTAAGGCTCCAACAGCCTCGGTTTTTACAAAAATCCGAGCCTGACCGTGCCTAGGTTTCATGCACGGCCAGGTCAGTTCAACAGAGAATAAGAGCAAGCTAGAGTCCGAACTGGGTTTTCTTCAAAAACACAACAATTTTAGGATTTTTCGAGAGCTAAAACTTTCATGAAGATAATTTTTTCAAATTCAATCTAGATTTTTAAATAAAAACTGATTTCTAAAAACTGTGCAGGAAACAGAAAATTCCTGCACAGGATTTTCTAAAACAATGCAGGAAAACTGTATTTTTCACCAACCCCAATGTTTTGACTGCGAAAACTATTCCAATGGCAGTTTTCAGCCCTTAATAATTTTTATAAGTCCCACTCTAAATGTTACAAATGTTTCTAAGATTAAACAAAGGATTTTTGGTATGAAAAAAATTTAAATAGCCAAGTTTTTCCAAGATAAGGAAAAATGGATTTTTGGCCCAAATGGTTTTAAAGTTTGATAAGAAAATGATGACGAATGGTAACCGGGAAGGATACCCGAGTTACTGGGCTTGGCCTAAAGCCCAAGTTTAACCTATAGAATGTTGACTTTAATTGACCAAAACGTTGACTTTAGTTGACCAAGTTTGACCCGTAGAATGTTGACTTTTGTTGACCAAGGTTAACCATCTCAAGGGTTACGCTATGTAACCTAATGAGTTATCATGTGTATAATTAGGGGACATATAACTAAGATTATGTTTGAATGTTGGTTAGGTCACTAGCATTTTTATGATGATGATTTATAGGATCCTTATCCTATAATCCTTTAAATAACAGAAGGTAACCTGCTGCTGCAACCTGAATTGAAGCAGCAACACTTAGGACATAGCACACGAGGTAAGTACAAAGCTCATCTATAGTATGAAAATAGTAAATACTATTTTCAAGTATGCTATGTTATGCTATGCTACGAATGTCATGTTTTCAAGTATGTCATATTTTCAAGTATGCCATGTTTACAAGAATGCCATGTTTTCAAGAATGCCATGTTTACAAGAATGCCATGATTTCACGTTGTGCCATGATAAGTTATGTCAAGTTATGGTTATGCCATGTGTATAAATATGATATGATATAATGATATCATAAGGCATGTTCATTAATGTTAAACCACTTGGTAAGAACATACAAGCAAGGTGTCGTACCAACCTCCCGCCAGGTGGAGGATCATTCATGTTCATTTTCAAGTTCAAGTTTATGATTCCCATAATGGTTAGGGACCGTGCAAACTCTAACTTTCTCTGTAGAGCGCGCATTCGGTACGTACACACAAGGGGCCCACATGTTAAAGCAAGATAATGAGTTCAAGTCAATAATGGATCACAAAATATTCATAATTGAACATAATTGGTTCATGCATAAGTGCACAACATGTGTTATGTTTTGTGAGATTATGTTTGTGCTTACTGGGCGAAAGCTCATCAGTATATTTCATACTATATATAAAAAGCCTGCAGTGTAATTGGTGGGCCATGTGGACGATGCGGCGAGTGAAGAGCGGTGTGGGATACCACTACGCAAAATTTCCCGCAACCTCTTTTAAGTCGATAGGTATGTATGTATATATCTCAAAAACAAGTTATGTTATATAGTATACACGATGTTTAAGACTTGGATATGTCTTTTTATCCTAGTATTGTATGTATGCATGGTAAGCTTGTTATGTGAATTAAACTATCTACATATGTTTATGTATAAAAAAAAAATTATCCTCGAATTTCCAAGTAAGTTTAAGTTATTAATATCAAGAAGTAGTACAAGTATGTATGGTAACGGCCCTACGTAGGTCGAGGCATTACATTAGGTATGTTTATCCTTAGGGGTATGTTAGGAATTTTACAAGTATATTTTCAACTATACAAGGCTGACATCTCAGATTATAGAAAAAAAAGAAGATTTTGACGTTTATTCATATTGTGAGTTATTCTTGTTGAGTTCTTGAATAAACTTATCCGAACTTATCAAGGATTCCTTGTGGCGTTTAAATCGACTTATCAAACAGACTTCCACAATCATTTGTGGCGTCTTCGCCATACCAAGGTTCTTGCTTCGCTAAGCAATGGGTCACGGTTTTCCATGAAACTTGAAAGATCTTGGTTTGTTGTTTCCAGATTTGGTATCGGGTTTCGTCACATTGTTGACGTGGTTCGTATCAGCTAGCATGTGTTGAGTGGAGAGCTGCTGCATAGTGGGCTCTACACGGAGAATGGAAGTGGCTACTAACGGCACGCGTGGACAGAACTTGCCTAGGGAGAAAGCTGTGAACGACAAGCATGCGTGCACTTGGGAGGAGGCAAGGGACAACTAGAGCCCGCGTGATGAGGACATCGAGACTTAAAGGAATTCTCATGAACCAATTCAAGTTCCAATTGGTCTGGTGACGAGAGCTCGAGCTAAAATATTCAAGGAAGAGCTAAATAACTTTGTCCATAGAGTTCTACAACAAAACGATAGCGTGTTCACTGCTGAGAGTGAACAAAAGCTGGTTTTACACATCAAATTTGACCCAGAAGAGAACCAAGACTGATGTGGATGTTTTTTATCTTCCAAGGCTAATGTGGACGTTTTTTCCCAACAAAAAATCAAGTCAAGATTACGTTTTCAAGTTTCAAGAAGTTCATGATTCAAAACAAAATTCAAGAAGTTTATAAGATCTGATCAAGATTTGATTTCTTTGTAATCCAATTTAAGTTTTAAAGTTCTAGTTTAAAATTTGAATTTAGGCACCTTTTTAAATCTGAATTTTTTTTATTTTTTTAGATAAATATGATTTTTAGGCATGTATAATGGGTAGATTAGGAATTTTACAAGTTTAAATTCAGCTATATAAGGCTGACTTCTCAGATTATGAAAAAAAGAAGATTTTGATGTTTATTCATATTGTGAGTTATTCTTCTTGAGTTCTTGAAGAAACTTATCCGAACTTATAAAGGAATTCCTTGTGGCGTTCAATCGGCTTATCAAACGGACTTCCATAACCGTTTGTGTGTTCACCATACCAAGGTTCTTGCTTCGTTAAGCAACAGGTCGCGGTTTCCATCAAGCTTGAAAGATCTTGGGTTATTGTTTCCAGATTTGGTATCGGGTTTCATCACGTTATTAGCGTGGTTCGTATCAGTTGGTGTCAGAGCCTAGGTTCCTCCGGTTTACCTATCCTTTTCTTGTTTTTATTTTTATAAATTCATCCTAAAACCAAAAAAAAATCGTAAAAAAAATTTCATAAAAAAAAAAATTCGTCCTAAAAAAAAAATTTATGCTGCATTAAAAAAAATCCGGGTTTCTCTCCATAAATAAGTGATATTAGAGTTTGATTCAAAGTTGGATTACTTGCTTTGAGATTGAGTTCTTTTAGGAATTAGAAACCCTTATCCAATTCTCACTAGGTTTACAAATCCTAGAAACGTGAATTAGGATTTGGTGTTTTGTGCTTGTTTCTGTAAAATCAAAGAGAAGAAGCAAAAAAAAAAAAAATACAATACGTGACAAATTTGTTCTGTTTAGTTTGCTTGTCGTTTTGATTTGCTGCTTGAATTCTTGCAATTCTTGTTCGATTAGTTTTGAAATAAATAAAAGAAGAATACGAGTGGAAAAAGACAAGAGTGGTGAGCATATTATAGGGTAAAAGCCAATCAACTTGAGTGAAACACGAGTGGATTTAAGTAAATTAACTCTTCGAGTGAAACACGTGAGGTAGTGTAGTGAGGTCCTTTTCATTATACTATTCTAACCTTGTTTGCAAATTTCAATCATGTCACAAGATCAAGAGAATAACACAAACGAAGAGCTTCCACCAACCAATCTTCCAAACCCGCAAATGCAAGCGTTATTAGGGGAGATGAGATGGATGATGAGGGTGGAGTTGGAGCGTGTGACGCCCCCTTCTACGTAGGGTCGCCACCTTAATAACTTAACTTAACTTTACTTAAAATTTGGGAATATTTTTTTTTTTGAAACATACTTATATATATGAAAATGCTTTGCTCATAAAACTTATCTTACATACAAACTGATATAGAAAATTCATTTAAAGTCTTTAGTGCCAAAATACCATGTAACATAACTGTGACGCCCCCTTACTACGTAGGGCCGTCACGCCTTACTTACTTCACTTAACTTTACTTGAAAATTTGGAATATTTTCTTTTTTTTTTTTTTGAAACATACTTATAAAAGCATTTGTCATTAGCAATATATCATTACCACTTAAGTAAAAGTTACTTAAGGTCTTTAGTTCCAAAATACCATAAAGCATAATTTGTCTTTATCCTACATACTTATATACAAAACTTCTTAACTTAAAAATAGGTTGCGGAAACTATGCGTAGTGGTATCCATACCGCCTTCATTCGCCGCCACATCGTCCACACAAGGTCCACCATTCAGGCTGCAGGTTTCTTACCTACAGTATGAAATATAACTGAATGAGCTTTCGCCTAGTAAGCACAAATATAATCTCACAAAACATTTAAAACATCTGGAAAACATACATCATCATATGCATATGTGTGAACCATTTATGTTCTATTTATGCATTTCTTTTAACTTACTTATCTTTCATATGGGCCCCATAGTGTACGTACCATCATTTATTTAGCGCGCCTCCAGATACAGATAGGGGTTGCAAGGTCCCTAACTGCTCTGGGAACATTGGGTGATTACACCCTCCCGCATCAACGAGAGGGTGAATCCTTTACTTTAACATGAAAATCCTCCACCTTGTGGGAGGTCGGTACGACACTTTACTTGTGATTTCTTACCATGTTATTTATCCTTAGTGAACATACCTTATGATGTCACTATATGATAACATACTTTTTATCTCATTAATAACATGGCATGGCATTCTTTTCATTCATGGCATTTGCAATCATGACATTTCTTATAAACATGACATTTTGCAAATATAGCACTTTTATAATATTTTGTAAAAATAGCACTTTTTATAAACATAGCATTTTGCAAAAATAGCACTTTTATATTCTTTTACAAAAATAACACTTTTTATAAACATAGCATTTTGTAAAAATAGCACTTTCTATAAAGCATGGCATTTCATAGATATAGCACACAACATATTACAGCATATTTGAAAACCATATAATTGAACATAATTTACTAGCTTTCATACTGTAGGTGAGATTTGTACTTACCTCTAGTGCCGTATGCTTAAAGTTGCGTCCTTTAAATTTGTTGGCAACGGCAATTCACTTTCCTGATATACCAAAAATATAGGATCAGGATCCTTTCGTAAGGTGTTGGTGACCTACCAACACTCATACCTACTTTTGGTTGTATGTCCCTTATATTTGATATCCATCTTGGCCACTTTAATCCCCATTCTTAATCGAACTTTGATTAATCCTTAAGAGGTTACGCTGGGTAACCTTTTTGGTTAGAGCCTTGTTCTATTATTGGGCTTTGCTCATACATCCTTGTTATTGGGTTATTTCCATTAATCCTTTAAATCTTAGCCCAGATATTCATGTGGGTATCCCTTAGGGTTATGTTGGGTAACCCTTAAGGTTAACCTTAATTAACCTTGGGTCAACCTTAAGTCAACCCTTGGTTATCCTTGGGTTTGTAACTCGAATATAATATCCGGTTACCGTTCGTAATCGGCTTGCTTACCAATTTTACTTTAAAATTCCTCTTCCTTATTTTTGGAAAATCTTGTGTAATTAACTTCCAAAAATCCTTCATTTTGCTTGTAAAAATTCTAATTCCTTTAATTAGAAAATACTTTGGCTTAATCTCATTTTTTTCTTTAAATTATAAACTCTTGGTTGAAACCCTCTTTTTCTTTACTTCAGAGAAAAATATGAAATTTCAAACCCGAGCCCTTAAAATTCATGGTTTTCGAAACAAATCTTTTATAAAATCATTTGGGGCCGGAAACTGCCTTTGGAATGGTTTCCAAAGCTAAAATAACCATTTAAGAGCACTTCACAATTTTTCTAGAAAATATTTTCGTGAAACTCATACGCAAGATTTCGGACTCCCTACGCATCTTACATAAATCACGCCCAGTTTAAAAATCGGCTTGGAATTTGAAAAACTTGTCTTCATGAAAGTTGTAGCCCTCAAAAAATGCTAAAACTTTCATGTTTTAAGAAAAATCCAGTTCGGCCTAGATCAGTACCAGTTTTTATTTGAAAACGGGTTAACTCTGAAAAACTAGGTAAAGGATGTCCCAGGGATCAGCCACGGGTTTTGGGTAAAACGGAGGCTGTTGGAGCCTTATTTCGAGATTCTGTTCACGTTGTCCTGTAGGAAAAGTTGTTCTGAACAACTTTTGTGTTTTGAGTTTTTCCCCGTTCTGTAATACCTGGAATTTCATGTTGCCATTTTCCTTCTAAAAGAGGAATTATGAGCATATTTTATGATGTTTACGGAAAAACTCAGTTAAGAGTTTTTCACACGTTTTACGAAGTCTTATGGCTCAATAAGACTCAAAATAGATTTTTAAGGTTAGAAAACGCCTTTTCTGGTCGAAACGGGCGATAAGGGACGTTTTTCCGAAAAAGTCCAAGTTTGACCGAAAAAGTCAACTTTGACTAAGAAAGTCAAAGTTTGACCAAAAGTGGTCAACGGTTGACTCGACAATGAAAAATGATGCAGTATGAGAAAATACTGTAAAATATGTCAGTATGGGCAAGATAGCCCAAATAGACAGTAGAAACACCCTAGAAATCAAGCATCCCTAGCATTAGTTAAGGTCAAGAACGACAGATTTAATCAAGAAATCACCCAAAAGGACTAGTCAAAGTCAAAGGGTAAAAATGTCAAAATTTTCACTTTTGGGGCAAAAGTGTAAATTTTGGAAAATATGTGAAGTAAGCAAAGTGACGTCGTTAGATGATGTCACAATAAGGTATTAAATTGCCTTGCAAGAAGAAATTAAGTACCAGCCACTTTTGGGGGTGAAAATGCAAAGATTTTGTCTTTCGGGGCAAAAATGTAATTTTAGAAAATATGTGATTCAAGGATGAGAAAATCACATAAAATTATGAAAAGAATGATATTTACATGGAAAGCAAGCATTATGGCCAATGTTGAAGTTTAGGGGCCTAAATGCAAAAATTTTCACTTTTGGGGCAAAAGTGTAAATTTTGGAAATTTGACGATATGAGTGTATAAAGTCACCGAGATGCTTATATCATAAAATAGGATGGGTGTGTTGATTTTTAGGACAATCGGACACCTAGAGGGCATTTTTGCAAGAATTTCCATTTTCTGGGGGCAAAAATGCAATTTTAGAAAAGTTGTGAGGTAAGCCATGACATCAGCCATGAGGTCAGCATGCCAGCTGCTGCTGGGCTGGAGGACAGCCGGCCACCTTGGGGCATAAGCAAGAAAAGTGGAAAACTTTTGGGTCAAAATATAATTCCAAAAAGTTTGAAAAAAGGTCTATAAATAGGACCCCATTTGGTGCAGGAAAAAAAAAAGGAAAGGCAGCCATATTATGGCCAATTTTCTGCAAAGAATCCGTGAGCCAAGTGGAAGAGAAAGGCCAAGAAAAAAATTGGAATTTCTTTGTGTGAGCTTCCATGGAGGTGCTCGGTTTTAAGCATGGAGCAAGCAAGCAAAAATCTGGAAATTTTTCTAGATTTTCCAGGGCAGCAACCGTGGGAAGAGAGGAGAGAAAATGAAGAGAAAATTTCTGGGTCCAACCTAAGGGAGTGCCGAGCAAAGAGAAGAAGAAAATCAACCAAGAACCAAGATGATTTTGATGCTTGGTGGGTGATAAGTTTCGGCCAAGGAAGGGCTGAGATTGGAGAAGAAAAAAATTCATGGGTTAGGTAGCCAAGAGGGCTCGGCATGGGCAGCAGTGATTCACCCAAGTTGGTGAAAAATTTGGTGCATTTTGGAGCCCAAAACCGAGCACAAGGAGGCAGCCAAGGGGACTGAAATTTCAGTCCACAAACCCTACCAAACTCATGGGTAAGTCAAAGGTAAAACCCTAGAATTTTTAAGTGAAATGCCATGCAAGATTACATGGTTAATTATGTGTATGTGTGTGTGTTGCATGACTGAAAATGGAGCCCCAAATGGTGGGTGAGTTTCGGCTGCAAAGAGGAAGGCAGCCAAGCATGCATGGAGTTCGGCTCCAAGGAAGGTGGAACCAATTCCGAAAAATGAGGAGGTAAAACCCTAAACCCTAAGCTTTGGTTTAAGCATTAAATTTGGAAATTTAATGTGTATTTAAGCAAGTGATGTAAGAGCTTGAGCTCATTTAAGTTTGGTTATGTTTAGCTAAGGAAATGATGCTTGATAAGGGTGTATGTCTAGCTAGTTAGAATGCATGTTTTGTGTGCATGTATGCTATGTTTTATGATTGCTTGATTTCTTAGTTTGCATGACAATTTGGTTAATTATGTCCCTGCCCTAGGTGCAGTCATGTGTGGCATGAATGCTAGGGTGTTAGATTTTATTTCGGTTTGGTTTGTTGATGCCGAATCCATGTGATGCAAGCCCTAGAATGCAATGCAAACCTAGGTTAAGTTCCGGATTGGTTTGCATAGCCACGAGGGGGTGACATGTCCAAAGCATGTGGGACATTAGTTAACGTTGCATGTGAACCATTTAGACTCCCAAGTGATCGGTTGAGTTAGCTCGCGACTTAGGACGCATAAAATAAAAGTAAACCGAAAACTGGTAGGTTCGGACTAAACCTACCCAGTTTTCGTAAACGAAAAATAACAGGCCTTTAGAGGCCGAATTTGGGGAAACGTAAAACATGAAAGTTGTCCGGAACAACTTTTTCTAGGGGGCTACGCGAGCCGTTTTTCAAAATAAGGCTCCAATGGCCTTCAAAAATGCCAAAACCCGTGGCTAAACATTTAAGCTCCCAGACCCAGTTTCGTTTCAGGGTCAGCCAGTTTCAACTCAAAACTGGTACATTTCTAGGCCGAATTAGGATTTTCATAAAACATGAAAGTTTTAGCATTTTTCGAGGGCTAGAACTTTTGTGAAGAAAACTTTTTCAGATAACGTACCAATTTTGAAACGAAAATTGTTTTATGAAGGGTGCTCAGGGAATCCGAAATCCCTGCACCACAAGCTTAAACAAAGTTTTTAGAAAAATTGATTTTCTATCTTAAACAAGTGTTTTGGCCATGAAAATCGTTCCAAAGACGGTTTTCAACCTAAAATGAATTTACAAAACATAAAACCAAGAGTTTGGATTTTATGACTCAAGTTATGAATTTTTACACGAAATGTAAATTTTGGGATTTCTCCCTAAGTGTTTTCCAAAGAAAAGAAATGTGATTTTCAAGATAAGTTATAGAATACGATTAGTTCACGTGTGGTAACCGGGTGTTAGACCCAAGTTGCCGGGTCAAGCCCGAGACCCGAGAGGTTGACCCTAGAAGGTTGACCATAGTTGACCGAGGTTGACCAAGGTTGACTTTTGTTGACTTTTGGTTAACTAATAGCTTTAAGTTAGTTTATCCTCACGGGTTATCCAAAGTAACCCTAACGGATACCGATAGCTAAACTAAAGGGTTATCAGATATGACCCGATAGTTTCGGATTAAGTTATTCGACCCTTAGAGGTTTAGTTGGCTTGGCACGCCAGGTTACCAAGTGTAACTAAGTTATAAGTTTTGTACTTAAGGGGACATACAACCAAAGCTATGTAAACATGTTGGATAGGTTACCAGCATTTCATGAGATTTATAGTAGATTATGTCCTTCAAGCAAGCAGAACCTGCAGCTGTGCCAGGAGTGGAACAGCACTAGGAAGGGACAGTTAAGCATGATGTCAGACGGAAAGGTAAGTACAATTCCGCCTACAGCATGAACATGTTTGCATATGTTATGTTTAGAAATCATGAATAAGAGTTCATGAGTCATGTAGTTATGCAGTATGTTAGGTTAAGTTAAGCAGTATGTTATGTATGTTTATGTTCAGTATGCAGTATGTTTATGTGTTATGATATGTAGTATGTTTATGATATGTTATGCAGTATGCTATGCTATGTTAAGTATGCAGTTATGTTATGTTTAGCATATCAAGTAGTATGTATGCATGTTTAGATAAGTTTATGTTTATGCAGATGCATGTTTATGTTTTATGTCATTATTGTGGCATCACGAAGCATGTCTACTATTAATAAGTCACATGGTAAGCAAGAGTAAGATAAGTAGGACATGTTGTGTTGTACTAGCTTGCCTTTGTGGTAAGTTAAAATGGCATGTTCCATGGTTTGACTTGATAGGGAAGGGCTGCCTCCACTACTCCATGTTAAACTTTGTGTTTCATGGTTTGAGTTGGTTTGGTCGGACCACCTTCAATCACTCCATGGTTACATACCTAAGTACATACACACATGTTGTAGTAGCAAGATAAGATCAGTAGAAAGACTTTAAATGATTTTTAATAATAAATCATAATTGGTACACGTTTTCGTGCATTTAGTTGCATGCGGATAGAATGTTGTGCTTACTGAGCTTTTTAGCTCATTGCTTACGTTCATGCTGTAGGTAAGTTTCCTACCGGCACTTCCTGAAACAAGCTGTGGAGAGATGGTGCAACAGAATGTGAAATGTGGGTATGGACTGCTACGGGATTTCCGAAGTGCGTTTACATGAAAATGTGTTTTCATTATATTTCAGCATGTATGCATGTATGTTTAAGTTCAGTTATGTATGTATGGAGCTTTCCGCTCAGGTGAAAGCTCAGTACTCTGTGAGTACATCAGAATCAGTTAAGGTTTTATAAAAGAAAAACAGTTTTAAGTTATAATTAACTTGAGTTAAAGTTTTATGATTTCCGCAATAAAAGTTTTCAAGTAACGATTTTTAGAAAAGAAAGAAAAAAAAATTTACTCTAGAAATTTGGGTAACTTATTTTTTCAAGACAAGTAAGTAAGTTAAGTAATGTCACGGACCGAACGCTCCAGGTTCGCGCGGTCGGACTCCGCGTGGGTCTTAGGGTGGCTAGTAGGGTCGTGACACGTTCGGCCTCTAAGGGCCTTGAAATTACCCTTTCCCAAAACTGGCCAGATTCGAATCCGAATTGGCAGTTTCGGTTCCCTATTTTGGCTTACGTCCTATTTCGCAGAATCTATCTCGACCGATCATATCGGGAGCTTATACTACAACAAGCAGTGCTTCTAACGTCCCATTAAAACCCATAAATCCATCTCATTCAACCCATGCATCCCAAATCCGAAAATTAAAAAAGACTAGGGTTGCTTGGCTCTAACTCATGCATCAACACATGCAAGCATCATCATAACCAACCCTAAATCTAGCATGCTCTCATGGCTGCCAAGGGCAGATTTTTGGCCTCATCTTATGGGACATACAACCTATCTTCTAGCATGAAAAATCCATCATCAAGCAAGCATAAATCAAGCAAGCAAATAACAAAACAAGCCAACCAAAAACCCTAACTCCAAATCAAGCACACACACCAACAAAATGAGGGCTGAAAATTAGAGTGGACTTATGTCCTTACTGTAACGCCCCCTTACTACGTAGGGCCGTCACGCCTTACTTACTTACTTACTTTACTTGAAAATTAGGAATATTTTTTTTTTTGAAACATACTTATAAAAACATTTGTCTTTAGCAATATATCATTATTACTTAAGTAAACGTTTCTTAAGGTCTTTAGTTCCAAAATACCATGATACATAACTTGTCTTCATCATGTATATACTTCTATATACAAAACTTCTTTACTTATCAAAAGATTTGCAGAAACTATGCGTAGTGGTATCCATACCGCCTTCGTCCGCCGCCACACCACTCCAACAATGCCCAGCAGTCAAGCTGCGGGTTTCTTACCTACAGTATGAAATATAACTTGATGAGCTTTCACCCAGTAAGCACAAACATAATCTCACAAAACATTTAAAACATCTTGAAAACATTCATCATCATATGCATATGCATGAACCATTTATGTTCCATTTATGCATTTCTTTTAACTTTTTTATTTTTCTTATGGGCCCCATAGTGTACGTACCATCATTTATTTAGCGCGCCTCCAGATACAGATAGGGGTTGCAAGGTCCCTAACTGCTCTGAGAATATTGGGTGATTACAACCTCCCGCATCAACGAGAGGGTGAATCCTTTACTTTAACATGAAAAATCCTCCACCTTATGGGAGGTCGGTACGACACTTTACTTGTGATTTCTTGCCATGTTATTTATCTTTAGAGAACATACCTTATGATGTCACTATATGATAACATACTTTTTATCTCATTAATAACATGGCATGGCATTCTTTTCATTCATAGCATTTGCAAACATGACATTTTTATAAACATGACATTTTGCAAATATAACACTTTTATAATCTTTTGCAAAAATAGCACTGTTTATAAAGCATGGCATTTCATAGATATAGCACATAACATATTGCAGCATATTTGAAAACCACATATTTGAACATAATTTACTAGTTTCCATACTGCAGGTGAGGTTTGTACTTACCTCTAGTGCCGTATCCTTAAAATTGCGTTCCTTAAATTTGTCGACAACGGCAATTCACTTTCCTGATATATCAAAAATATAGGATCACGATCCTTTCGTAAGGTGTTGGTGACCTACCAACACTCACATTTTACTTTTGGTTGTATGTCCCCTATCCATGATATCCATCTTGGCCACATTAATCCTCATTCTTTATCGAACTTCGATAAATCCTTAAGAGGTTACGTTGGGTAACCTTTTTGATTAGAGCCTTGTTCCAAAATTGGGCTTTGCTCATACATCCTTGTTATTGGGTTATTTCCATCAACCCTTTAATTCTTAGCCCAAATAT
This sequence comes from Ficus microcarpa, assembly GCA_025413485.1. Lineage (NCBI taxonomy): Eukaryota > Viridiplantae > Streptophyta > Magnoliopsida > Rosales > Moraceae > Ficus > Ficus microcarpa. Next base: position 3,496,630 of record CM046377.1, on the reverse strand, counting down.
ACATGTGGGTATCCGTTAGGGTTATGTTGGGTAACCCTTAAGGTTAACCTTATTTAACCTTGGGTCAACCTTTTGTCAACCCTTGGTTATCCTTGGGTTTGTAACTCGGATATAATATCCGGTTACCGTTCGTAATCGGCTTGCTTACCAATTTTACTTTAAAATTCCTCTTCCTTATTTTTGGAAAATCTTGAGTAATTTACTTCCAAAAATCCTTCATTTTGCTTGTAAAATTCTAACTCCTTTAATTAGAAAATACCTTGTTTAAATTTCATTATTTTTTTTAACTTGTAAATTCTTGGTTGAAACCCTCTTTTTCTTTTCTTTGTGGAAAAATGTGAATTTCAAACCCGAACCCTTAAAATTCATGGTTTTCGAAATAAATCTTTTATAAAATCATTTGGGGTCGGAAACTGCCTTTGGAATGGTTTCCGAAGCTAAAATGACCATTTAAGAACACTTCACACTTTTTCTAGAAAATATTCTCGTGAATCTCATGTGCAAGATTTCGGACTCCCTGCACACCTTCCACAAAACGCGCCCAGTTTAAAAATCGACTTGGAATTTGAAAAACTTGTCTTCACAAAAGTTGTAGCTATCGAAAAATACTAAAACTTTTGTGTTTTGCACAAAAACCAGTTCGGCCTAGATCAGTACCAGTTTTTATTTGAAAACGGGTTAACTCTGAAAAACTGGGTGGAGAATGTCCCAGGGTTCAGCCACGGGTTTTGGGTAAAACGGAGGCTGTTGGAGCCTTATTTCGAGATTCTGTCCAGATTGTCCTCAAGGAAAAGTTGTTCCAAACAACTTTCGTGTTTTGAGTTTTACCTCATTCGGCCTCTAAGGGCCTTGAAATTACCCTTTCCCGAAACTGGCCAGATTCGAATCCGAATTGGCAGTTTCGGTTCCTCCTTTCGGTTTACGTCCTATTCGCGGAATCTATCTTGACCGATCACATCGGGAGCTTAGACAACATCAAGCAGCGCTTCTAACGTCCCATTGCAACCCATAAATCCATCTCATACAACTCATGCAACCCAAATCCGAAAATTAAAAAGACTAGGGTTACTTGGTTCTAACTCATGCATCATCACACACAGGCATCACAAAATCCATCCCTAAACTAGCTTGCTCTCATTGCTGCCAAGGGCAGATTTTTTGGCCTCATCTTATGGGACATACAACCTAATTTCTAGCATGAAAAATCCATAATTTTCAAGCACAAATTTTAAAGCAAACAAGCATCAAAAATCAGCCAACCAAACCCTAACCTTATCAAGCACACACACCAACTATGAGGGCAGAAATTTAAAGTGGACTTATGTCCTTACAAACCACTTGAATCAACATCAAAAACACTTAAATAAGACTTGATTTCAAGGTGGTTTAAGAGATTTACCTCAAACCTAAGTTAGGGTTTTGAAATCCCAAAATCTTCCTTCCTTCCTCTAGCCTTCTAGTCACACGGTTTCTTCCAAGAAAATGGCATCCAAAAATTTTTTTGTTAGCTCTTTCTTGCTCTAACCAAAACCGAAAATCACAAGAAGAGAAACCAAGTTTTTCTTACCTCCTTCTCTCTTGCTTTGTTCAGCCACTTGCTTGGAGAATCCCACAAAAATTTTCTCAAATCCTTCCTTGCTTGGTGCTCACGGCTTTGGCTCAAGAAAATGGAATCCAACAGATTTTTGGTTAGCTCTTGTTGCTCCTTCTAAAACCGAAAATCACAAGAAGACAATCCAAGTTTTTCTTACCTTTTCTCCTCCTCCTCCTGCTCGGTTTCCTTCCCAAAAGCTCACCAAAAATTTCTCAAGTCCTTCTTTGCTCTTTCTCTCTTGCTCTTGGTCGGCCACTTCACTCAAAACTCACAGGGATTTCTCTAGCTCTCTCCCTTGTGAAAACCGAACTCTCTAGGATGGAAAAACCCAAAAATTTCTCTTTGAATCTCACTCTCTCTCTTCTTCTCTCTTGCTGCCGGTTTTCTGAAGCCAAAGCAAGAGTATGGGCTGTCTTGACAAGGAAAATGAGAAGGGAAAATGGATGAGATGTCTTGAATGACTAGTGGT
>CM046377.1:3292299-3494467 GCA_025413485.1 Ficus microcarpa | reverse complement strand
CTTGGCAACCAATCTAGCCTTGAACATTCGTATAGACCCATCGGTATTGTACTTTCTTGTAAATACCTATTTGTTGCTTATTGGTTTTGATCCTAAAGGGAGATCAACCAAAACCCATGTTTGATTAGCCATTATTGAATCCATTTTATCATTTATAACCTCTCCCCAAAAGGAAGCATCTCTAGATGTATGACTTCACTAAATGTCTTAGGATCTTCTTCAGCATTTAGTAACAATGGTATTTTGTTTAGTACATTATTACCATTGTTATTTAGTACACTATTCTATCTCCTTCAACCAAGAATGTTAAAGCTTGAGATGAAATAAAATATGGTGTTAAGCCTTTCTCTTTTCTTTCACACTGACTTTTTTTTGTTCCAAAGATATCATAGAATCTTTCCTTTTGTTATAAGTGGAGGTACCAAGAGCAAAGTCATGTGGTTGATCAATATTAGATTCTAATTCTGTGACAAAATCAAGACTAAATATATTTTCAATAAATTCAACTTCTCTTGATTCCATAATTACATTAGAATCTAGATTCAATAATCTATATGCCTTGGAATTTTTAGCATATCCTACAAAAACACTTTTAATTCCTCTTGCACCTAACTTTGATGATTTAGGGTCATGCATTCTATAGAAAGCTAATTTTAATTCCTCTTACACCTAACTTTGTAATTTTGATTAAAATTAAAAATCACATATAATCTTTTTTGAAATTTAAATTTAATTTTTAATTTAAAAAGATGTGACATTGAAGAAGGAAGACACATTGAAGAAGGATACACGGCATGGATCTACAAATGAAGGCCGATATATGTTTCGGTTAATTTTTGTAAATTTTGCAATTTTCTTTTCTCTAGGATGGAATCATGATCCACGGCTATTTACATATTTTGCAAACCATGGATGATGACTTGCTATATGAATATGTTTATACTATTTCATGATGTATTGATAACATGCCATATAGACTAGGGAGTGCCACTCAATAAATATTGTTTATGCATGAAAAACAAAAACCCTAATTTAAAAGATTGAGTGGGAGAAGGTTTTACACACTAAGACCTACGGCCTCCATCGTTGGTCCAATAGTTACGCATGGTAGTGCCTACTACTGGTTTCGATCCGGGAATTCCCTTCGGATAGGTATCTTACCTAGAGCGCACACTGATTTGGATTTCCGAAAGGATAACAATTTTGGGCATATTTTATTTAGATCACCCCTCGGTGGCGGATGTAAAATATGGATTCAAAATTGGAAACGATGGTTACACACTCATACTACTTTATTTATTAACCCTCCCTCGAGGCTCTGTTATGTAAAGTAGTGGCCAAATAAACGATAGTTAATATATATTTAATGGAGTTTGTTCCATGGATGAATATGTATTAATCGGAAGGGATCCGTGTTCTTGGCTAGTTATTCTATGACTACCCCTCGGTAGCTTAGAAAGCGGTAGCTAGGAATTGTCGTTGTAAGGTATGTGTTTTAAGGGTTTTACACATGAACATTTAGATTGCATATAGATCTTTTTGTTTCATTACAAAATCATATTTTATAAACTGATAGGATGTTTGCTCATACTTATTACATGTTTTCTTATTATAGATCAAAATGTCAAGCCCTTTATCTGTGATACTTACGCAAAACAAATTAACTGGCGAGAATTTTAATGACTGGAAAAGGAACTTGCTAATCGTCCTAAACTTTGAGAAACACAGTTTTGTCCTAACCCAACCTCGACCACCTACGCCTGCGATCGATGCTCCTGATAGGGATTTTGTAGCGCTTGAGCGCTGGGACAATTCCAACCTTAGTGCCATGTGCTATATTCGGGCGAGCATGTCTAACGTGCTCCAGAAACAGCATGAGGAACATCAAACTGCTAGGCAGATCATGGATAACCTGGAGGAAATGTTTGGTGAACAAACTATCCAGGCTAAGACCGATGCTATCAAAGGTCTCATGAACTGCAGGCAGAAGGTTGGAACTCCCATCAAGGAGCACATGATGACAGTCATGGCTTATTTGTCTGAAGCTCAGGCAAATGGGGCTGAGATCGATGCTGCAACTCAACTGGTTATGGTTTTTCAAACCTTATCCAAGGATTTCGATTTGTTTCAGGCATCCTACAACCTTAACCGGAAGGAGATGTCTTTAACGGAATTGATGAAGGAGTTGCAAGCCTTTGAGAACATTTTTAAGGGTTCTGGATCTAAGGCTGAGGCAAATTTGGCTGAACCTAGTTCGTCTGTTCCTAATCCCAAAAGGAAGAAGGAAAAAGGGAAGAACAAGGGGAATAAGCCTGCGGTGAATGCACCTGCTTCTAAGAAGTCTACCAAGACTAAGAAGCAAAAGGTGGACCCCAAAAAGGTTAAGTGCTTTCACTGTGGGAAGAAAGGACATTTCAAGAAGGATTGCCGAGATTTCCTGGCTTTGCAAAAGCAGAAAGGTAATTTCAATGTCCTGTATCTTGAGGGTTGTTTAGTGGAAGAATCTAAGGACAATTGGGTTATAGATTCTGGAGCTACTAACCATGTTTGTATTTCTCTACAGGGGTTCAAGGTAACGAGAAGTCTGCATGAGGAGGACTTTACGTTAAGAACCGGCGATGGGACGTTGGTGCGAGCTGAAGCAGTGGGAGAAGTGCATCTTTATTTTGATGAATTTAGGTTTATTGTTTTGAGACATTGTTTTTATGTTCCTAATTTTAAGAGGAACCTAATTTCGGTAGCTTGTTTAATTAAAGATTCTTATTCAGTTTCTTTTAATAATAAAGTTGTTATTAGGAAAAACAATTCTCTTATCTGTAATGGATGGATGCATGGAAATCTTTATTTTATCAAACCTAAGATGCACTCACTGCTTGATACAGAATTGGAAAAGAACTCTAAAAGACATAAGTCTTCTCACTCTAACAAATCATATCTTTGGCATTTACGACTTGGTCACATAAGCCTTAACAGAATTCAAAGGATGGTAAAAGATGAATGCCTCGACTTGTACGAGGTTGAACCTTGGCCACAATGCGAATCCTGTTTGGAGGGCAAGATGACTAAACGGCACTTTGCTGCCAAGGATGGTCGTGCCGAGAAACTTTTAGAACTTGTGCATACAGATGTTTGTGGTCCCATGAACATAGAAGCACGTGGTGGGTATGAGTATTATATCACTTTTATTGATGATTACTCAAGGTATGGATATGTCTATTTAATGACCCGCAAAAGCGAAGCCTTTGACAAGTTCAAAGAGTTTCGGGCTGAAGCGGAGAAACAATTAGGCAAGTCCATTAAGACACTTCGATCGGATCGAGGTGGGGAATACCTATCGGATGAGTTCTTAGGATATTTGATAGAGAATGGGATACAATCCCAGTTGACTGCACCTGGTACTCCTCAACAGAATGGTGTAGCTGAGAGAAGGAATAGGACCCTATTGGATATGGTCCGGTCTATGATGAGTTATTCCACTTTACCTTTATCATTTTGGGGGCACGCCATACAAACTGCATGCTATCTTCTGAATAACGTTCCCTCCAAATCGGTTCCTAAAACTCCTTATGAGTTATGGACGAGTAGGAAACCTAATTTGAATCATATTCGAATTTGGGGTTGTCCGGCACACGTCCTGGATAAGGAAGCGAAGAAATTGGAGTCACGATCAGAAGTGTGCTTGTTTGTTGGCTATCCAAAAGGGACAAAAGGTGGTCTGTTCTATAATCCAAAGCAAAATAAAGTCTTTGTTTCAACACATGCAACATTCCTTGAGGAAAGTTACATGGAAGACTTTAAACCTCGTAGCAAAGTAGTGCTTGAGGAGATGACTTCGGGTTTGGATGTTCCTAAAGTCACAGAAAACCCTGCGGAAAAATCACTAAAGAATCAACAACCACAGGAGCTTCGTCGTAGTGGGAGGATTATCAGGGAACCTGAAAGGTACATGTTCAGTGGTGAAGTTTATGAAGCAGAATCCATAGAACATATTGATGATCCGGCTACGTACAAGGAAGCTATGGAGGATGTTGATTCTAGTCTTTGGCAAAAGGCTATGAACGCCGAGATGGAATCTATGGATTCCAACGGAGTCTGGAAACTTGTAGACTTACCCCAAGGCATAAAACCGATTGGGTGTAAGTGGGTATACAAGAGGAAGAGAGGTGTGGATGGGAAAGTGGAAACTTTCAAGGCAAGACTTGTAGCGAAGGGCTATACGCAGAAAGAAGGAATCGACTATGAAGAAACCTTCTCGCCTGTAGCAATGCTTAAGTCAATCCGCATTCTTTTATCCATTGCGGCTGCTCTCGATTATGAGATCTGGCAAATGGATGTCAAGACAGCTTTCTTAAATGGCTCTCTTGAGGAAGATATCTATATGATACAACCAGACGGTTCAAGGCAAAAGGCCAAGAAGACAAAGTATGCAAGTTGCTTAAATCCATTTATGGATTAAAGCAAGCATCTCGTTCTTGGAATATTAGGTTTGATCAAGCGATCAAAACTTATGGATTCGAAAAAAACATTGATGAACCATGTGTTTATAAATGTATCAAGAACGAGAAAGTGGTGTTCCTTGTACTCTATGTGGATGATATATTGCTTATTGGAAACGATGTGGCAATACTATCATCTGTCAAAGTTTGGTTAGCCAAACAGTTTGACATGAAGGACTTAGGAGAAGCTAGTTATGTTCTTGGTATTCAACTCTTTAGAGATAGAAAGAACAAAACGATAGCACTCTCCCAAGCTTTATACATTGATAAAGTACTTGAGAGGTTTTCTATGAAGGATTCCAAGAAAGGTGCTCAACCTTTCAGGATTGGAATCAAACTTTCTAAAGATGACTGTCCCAAGACATCGGAAGAAAGGGAGCGTATGAAAAATGTACCTTATGCATCAGCGTAGGTAGTCTTATGTACGCTATGTTATGCACTAGGCCTGACATTTGTTTTGCGGTTGGTATGGTAAGTCGATATCAGTCGAATCCGGGACCGAACCATTGGGCTGCGGTCAAGCATATACTCAAGTATCTACGGAGAACGAGGGATTATATGCTAGTGTATTCCGGTCAGGACCTTGTTCCTATAGGATATACAGATTCTGATTTTCAATCAGATCAGGATTCAAGGAAATCGACTTCAGGATCTGTCTTCACCCTTGGAGGTGGTGCCGTTGTGTGGAGGAGTGTTAAGCAATCTTGTATTGCTGACTCGACCATGGAAGCCGAGTATGTGGCAGCCAGTGAGGCATCAAAGGAAGCGGTTTGGCTCCGCAGGTTCCTTAGTGACCTTGAGGTCGTTCCTGGTATGGATAAAGCTATGGTGCTCTACTGTGACAACAGTGCAGCAGTAGCTAATACCAAGGATCCTAGGCATCATAAGAGGAGTAAGCACATTGACAGAAAATATCACATTATCAGAGGCTTTGTTGAGAGTGGAAATGTGACGGTTTGCAAAATCGCATCGGAGGACAATCTTGCTGACCGTTCACGAAGACTTTGGTGGCCAGAAGATTCGAAGAACACGTCGAAGGCATGGGGATGCGTAATATGTCACATTTACTCGCTTAGGGCAAGTGGGAGATTGTTGGGATCTATAGGTGCCCTAAGGATAGAAAATCTTAGGGATTTTCTGTAAATATGACATTTTGATATTAATAAGAGGAAATTATTCATGTTTAATAAGTTGTGTCCTATTTACTTTCATTTGTTGATTGTATAATTATTTTGAGCAAACATAAAATACTCCTAGGCTGTTGGTAATATATCGAATTACCATATGTATACGGGGTATGCATAGAAGACGTGGTAATTTGATAACAGTCTAAATAAATAGTCCGCAATCAACGGAATAAGATTTGGGGATCTTATTCATGATAAGATTGTAAAGGTTGTCTACTTCCTTGGAGGGATGGTTTGTCTTGACCATCGGATAGGTTCCGAGTAGAAACTTTAATGTATACCAGTATTGAGGTATGACATTGGACTGGACCTAAAGTGTTAATTGATTCGGTTTAATAATTCCGTTTATAAGAATCAATGATACTTTGATTATCATCCTGCATTAATCTTAATCCTGAAATGATTACTTGAGTTCGCATCCATGACTTATGTACTTTGATGCACTAAAGGTGAGACACTGTTAATTCATGGTCAACATACTTGTGTTTTGGGTGCATGACTTATGGATGGAGAAATCAAGATTCATAGATACGGAATCCATAGCTATCTTAATGATAGTAAATGTTATCTACTTAAAGGTATTATTCGGGGATTGAAAGATAGTATAACAAGATCTTGGCCATCGGTTTACTTTGTGTTCTCTGGTGGTTTTCCAATTGTATGGTTTTACAATTGGTGGTTCTTTCAATGGAGAATAATTGAACTTTAAGTTAAAATGATTGAAAAGGTAAAACGGAAAAAGTCCTTAATTCAATCATGGATAACATATGGGGATTAAGCAAGCGATGAATAAATCATGGAAGAAGCACTACGTGAGAGAGCTTTCGTAATACGGTATGTAAACAGGAGTTCAGCTTCAAACTTTTAGTGGAATAGTTTTGAAGTTGATAATTGATGGATAATTAATCTGGGATTAATTTTTCACAATTATAGGAGCCTCTTTACATATTTCCATCGGGTCCCTCTATTAGCTCATATAGTTCCACGAAGCGTCTCGGGATTTGTTCCTAATGAGATCGGTAAATTGTAAATGGAATTTTGTAATGTCTATTAAGACATGGTACTCTCTAACATGCAATCCAGAAAGGATTGGACATGTGAAATTTGTAGACAAATGATTTGTCAACATGTGATTGGTTAATTTGAATTTTGAAAATAAGATTGTGTTTGAATTTTGGAAAACAAAATTTTTCTCTCCTAATTAAAAGTGGTGCACGTTTTTTAATTGTATGGAGGGAAGAAAATTTTGTTTCAAAATTATTTAAATATATTCCTAACATTTAATTATTAATTGGTTTAAATAATGGAGATTATTTCATGAATTTTTCTTTCCTAATTAAAGAGGTGCATGGTTTTTGTGAGGAAAGAAAATTTGAAATATTTCATTAATTTAAATTAATTAATATGGATAATGTTTATGGAAAATATTTATTCAAATATGTGAATCCTATTTAAATTCGAAAAGGTTTAAAAGAAGTTTGAATCTAGATAGGACTAGGATCTTTTGACTAGTCTAGATTCTTGATTTAAAATTTAAACCACCAATCAAGATTTCTCTCACTTTGTGGCCGAATTTTAAAGGGATTTCCTCTTGAAAATTTTTTTTAGGTTCAATGAATCTAGCCCTAAAGTTGTATGATCTTTTGGTTCAAGATTTATCCGGAAAATAATTATTAATTATTTTTCAAGTAGGAGATAAATTTTGAAAAGGATTGGAATACTATATAAAGGCTAGGAGTTCTTGAAAAACAAATTTTTGATTTTTTTAAGGAAAAAAAACGTTTTTTAATAATAAAAAAATTTTTTTTCTTCCACATCACAAATTCGGCTTTCTTGTGAGAGAGAAAAAGAAAGAAAATTCCATTGAATTAAAACTGCGAGGAAGGTTAAACCGAGTGATAATTTTTCATAGGAGGTTAACCGGTTCTTGTTTTGTAGTTTTGAAGAAAGAAGTTGGATTAAATTCTCAACTAGGATCATCGGAATTGAGAAGGAGGGATCTAGACTTCGGAAAGTATTACCGGTCGCTTGGATTCATAGAACGTGTGCCCACACACACTCTGAGACGTGGAACTCGAGAATAGTAGAGAAGACACATTGGTCAAACGCTCTAGCAATTCCGGAATCCAAGAAATAAGGTATGCTTGATCATGAATTAATTTATTGTTATATGCATCATGAGCTTCTTTTCCGGAAACGGCATAAAATTTTTAAAACTTCCGCTGGTTGACCATAGAGGGTTGACCATAGTTGACCAAAGTTGATCAAAGTTGACTTTGGTTGACTACCTTAAGGGTTATTCAATATAACCCTAAAGGATACCGAAACTTATAAATAGGCTAAGATAAAGGGTTAATGGAAATAACACAATGATATAAGGTAAAGCCCAAGGTTGGAAAGAAAACCTAAAGGTATGTTGAAGGCTTAGCACAAAAAGGTTATCCAACGTAACCTCTTAAGAAATAATCCATTTCGGGTGAACAATAGGGTTACTATTTGTAACCAAGTAAGACATTTAGTATTTGGGACATACAACTAGGATTATATAGGCATGTTGGTTAGGTCACCAACAGTCCACAGTATTAATCAGACCCTCACCTATGTCCTTCATCAAGCAGGAGGGAACCTGCAGTTGTACCCGGGAGAGGAGCAGCATTGCTTAGGACATAATAAGATAGGTAAGTACAACTCTGCCTACAGCATAGGTTTTACTACGGTACTTGCCTAAGTATGTTAGATGTATGCTAGGAATATATGCTATGTTGTTGTGATGCTATGCTTTGCTGTATGCCATGTGGTATGTTAGATTGATTGCTACATGTTATGCTAAATGTTATATTGGTTATCATGTTATATGCAATATGATATGCTAAGTTGAATGTTGAGATGTGATCATGATATGGTGTATGAAATGTAAAAAGGTATGTTAAGTTAAGAGAATGATATGGTTATGAATTAAGAATATGTGACATCACGATGCATGCTCACTAATTCTTAAAAGAATAATGAGTTCAAGAATGACATTAAAGAAAGAAAGAAAGATGGCAAGCGAGCTTGCATGTGTTGTACCGACCCGCTCTCAGGTCAGGTTGGACTATGGTTTGAGTTGGAAATAGATTGGCCGCCCCAATCATTCCATAGTCGCGCGCCCGGTACGTACACTCAAGTAAGGTGCCCACAGGAAAAATAAGGAAAATAAGAAAGATAAGTAAGATAAGTATGAAAGTAAGTTAAGAACGAATAAAGCATAATATGAGCATAAATGGATCATGCATACGTTATGCAATGCTATATTATGATGAATGATGTTATGAGATGATACGCTATGCCATGTTAAGTTAAGTTAGGATGTGTATGATTAGGCTGTGTTGTGTATGACGCGGTATAGGAAGTTGTACTTGCTGAGCGAAAACTCACTGTCTTACGTCTATGCTGTAGGTAAGCAACCTGCTAGCAATGTTTGATACAAGATGGGAGAGCGTGGTGGGGCAAACTGTGAAATGTGGGATAACAAGCCGCTACGGCGTTTCGTTTCATTATGTATTTCTTCTATTTTGAAAATTTTTAATTAAGACACGTTTTATACGTTTACACGTTTATAAGCTTCGTATAAAAAAAAAATTTTTTCCGCTGTTTTCGCTTAAGCATGTAAGTATGTACGAGAAGTCAGTATGTATGTATGGTAACGGCCTGTGCTAGGCGGGTCGTTACACAATCACCGGATATTGTTGCAGCCATGTTGGTTTCGGTAATCATGCCAATTTCAATCTCCGAGATCATAGCACAAATCTCTTCGATTTTGTCTTCAACAACATTGGTTTTGTTGATGTTAACTTTTTACTTTTTACTTTCAACAACATTATTTTTTATTGGTTTAATTGCCCAAATTTTTGCTTGAATGTTGTTAGTCATGATATGGCTGGTTTTCCATGCTACAGGTTTTTGTGATAGCCAATCGCATGTGGTAATTATGTACTCTTTTTTCCTTCTAGTCTTTTTCCCACTTGGTTTTGGCTAGAGGGTTTTTAACGAGACATAATTGTAGTTTACTCTCAAGATGAAAGTTAAGGCTTCAATATATGACACTAGCTTCCGGCACTTGTTATTTTCACTTTTAGTGTTTGTTGCCGTTTTTGGCTATTTTTTCTTTTACTCTTCATGTTTGAAAATTTTGTATTTCTTTCTTTTCTTTTTAACATTTCGAGTTGAGGATTTGGTAGAGGACAGACATTGCAAGTAGATGCTAACCTAGTTGGGATATGCTTTAATTCCTAGATACCAGTTATCCTCTCTCTCAGTTATCAAAAAAAAAAAAAAAAAAAAATTCATGGGTGTTCTGAAAAGATTTTAAAAATCTATTCGGCCTCATAATTTAAAATCGTTTAGATTTCTAAAAGCAACATGAAATTGATCCTAACTTTGACTTCTAGGTTCTGCAACATCTTCATAACTCAAACAGAATTTTAACCTTTAACAATCAAAGTTGACATCAAAATAAATTTAAAAAAAATTAAAGAGATAAACACAGAACCAATTGGTAAATATCTAAATCCAATTAAAACCAACCAATAAATAATCACTTACTGTTTATGTCAAAATTCAATTAAACGACAAACAACAAAATATAAAAGCTTAATTGGAATTCCGAGATTAAAAAAATCAGTCTTTTCATCTCTCTATAAATCTCAGATGTTTTTAAAAGCGTCTTAATTTCATGTCGCCCCTATTTGTAGCACCGGACTGCTCTTCATTTCCTGGTTATGCTTGCTGACGTGGCAAATTACTGGTTCTGTTATGCCCTTTGGCTTCTTCAGTTCTGCTAATGCTAAATTCTTTCTCAACGACATCGTTTGCTGAGCTTCTCTTAAGCGCGACGTCGTTCCATATATTAAAATAAACAAATTAAAAAACCCAAAATTTTGTTTTTGATAGCCACTGTCAAGCAATCAATTATAAGTAAAACACCTAATGGATAACATATATATTCCAAAACAAAAAATTTAACAATATATTCTGCCTGTTATGATATATATGTAAAACCGACCCATTCATGCTTTGTGCTTTAGGCAGCAAGAGTATCGTATGGACTTAGATATTACGTAAGGCCATCCAATTTACAGAAATAACAACCACTGAAGCAAACTAATGGATAAAACAATAAAACCTTTTTTTTTTTTTTTTTAAATTTTCTTTTATAGCCAAGAATATTATGCTCTAGCTGTTTATGTTCTCGCGCAGATTGAATACGACCCACTGCTTTCCACAAATTGCAGTGATCACTTTGAAGCATTCTTGAACCCGAAAATTTGTTTGGCTAAAATTTTCCCCGACAATGATATTTAATGCATTTTGAACGAAAGTAGTATTTTAAGATAAAATGTTTTCCAGTAATATATTTTGCAAGGAAAAATGTATGAAATCTTTAGGAAAAGAGTTCATAATACGCAAGTAGATATATGTCTCCTACTTCTTTTTTAATTTTTTAGTTTTTTTAACATTATGTTTAAATATTTTTTTTTTATTATGAATATCTTTTCATAATCTCAGCCAAATGCCTACTAGCAGAAGTCTATCCTTATGGGTCTCCATCAAGGTTAGATTCTTTTTGGTCACAACTTTAGCTTTAGCTTTAAGAAAGCCAAAACCAAAGAATAATTTAATGAGAATTGAAGTATGAGAAAATTTGACCTGTGTCTACACACTTTTTGATTCATGATGAAGAGGAGAATATAATCAAGAGGTTGAGAAGCTCAAGAATCTCCACTGTTTGTAGTATCATCAGTCAATTCATGGGTGTTTTGAAAAGATTTTACAAATCCATTTCGCAACGTCATTCATGATATTTTTTAGTTTTCTAAAACCAACATGAACTTTATCTTAAATTTGACTTCCAGGTTCTGCAACATCTTCATAACTTGAATCGAATTTTTAACTTTTAATAACAATCAATTGTTGACATCAAAATAGAATTAAAAAAGAAAAAACACACAGAAATAAATATCAAACCGATTGCTAATTCAATTAAAATCGACCGATAAATAACTACAAGAAATTTCATATTTAAGGACTAATATTTTATTCGTAGAAAGCTTGAAATTAGTCATAGAAAACCTTTTGTGACTAAAAAAATTTAGTCACCCCATGGTCACTGAAAGGTGGTCGTAGAATGCCATTTGTGACTAACAACATGTAGTCGCTGAATATGTCGGCTTTTCGCGACTAAAAATTTAGTTGCGAAATAATTTTTTGTTAGTCACAAAATAACTTAAAGAGTACCAAAAGTTTGTGTTGCAAAGAGACCAAATTACTTTCACCGACTATGTGAAAGTTAATTGGTGACTAACCATTAGTTGGAGTGCAATCAATTGTTAAACATATAGTACTAGTATTGTAGTTGCTAAAAGATCAGAGTTTGCGACTAATAATTAGTCACTAAAGTGTTTTCATTTAATCTTTATAAGACTAATTAGTCATGGAACAATTTGTTTGCAAACTTTAAGTGACCAATTTTTAGTCGCTATTTTATGGTAATTCAAAGTTTTTTTTTATTTGGGCCTTCAATGACTTAAATATAATTAGTAGAATGAAGTGACTAAATTTTGGTTGCCAAAAGTTATTTTTTCCCTTTTTTGTTTTGTTTTATATAATTGGATTAAAAGAATTTAGAGTCAACGTCTAAGAATCAAATATACATAAACAACTAACAATTGCTACCAAATATGCATATTATCACTTAGGAATATGTCTAAATTATATTATCAACTAGTTAAAAAAAATCCACTCAATATTTAAAAATAAACATCAAGCTAAATAGATGAGTATATCTCAAAATATAAAGATATCAAACCAACTAGATAGGTATGTCTCCAAAAGAAGAGGAAAATCAAATAAAAATAAAAAACCCAATTAATATCAAATGATTGGTGTGGGTGGTGGCTGCTGTTGATATGGTGTTGAAGGATGCTCATTTGGTCCATTAATAAGAGCTATCATCTCCCTTCACGCCTCCTCAAGAAGCTCATGTCGTAGTTGACGTCGCAAGTTTGTAACCATCTTGTTTCGTTCTCTTTGAAAATCCATTCGCATTTGATTAGCCATGTCACCAACACATTGTTGAATTTGTGCTTCAACTTGAGATGAAGTTTCGGTGTGTCCTTTATGTGATACAGGTCCAAGACCTTATATATTCGTTTCTTTCACAACCAAGAACCTGAGCACATATTGCAGCCTTATCCACAACCTCATTGTTATCCTCTCTTTGTCGCCTTAGTTCGAGCAGACGATTCTACAATTTTAACCATAGATTAGTAATCTAAGCACTAAAATAAAGTAGATGCTAATATATAATAAAAAAAAAATTAAAAAAAGTAAAACATACATATCATGTTTCTGCCTCTTAATTGATCCAACCATGCGCTGCGTTCCAACAAGTCTCCCTAAATAATTCAATCCATCCAAGCTCAACAATATCATCTGATAACTGTTAAACATATGTCATTTTAGTAGATCTACAATACAAATAGTAAAGCATTAAAAAAAAAAAGTATTGCACCTTTGAATTTATATGTACGCATACTATAGTTGATTTCTATTGTGATATTTGCTTCATATACAGCCACAATTAGAGAAGAGAGAACATTATAATCCAAGCCCTTACCTTTTGGCCATATGGACACCAGGCAAATAGATTATAGATGGCTATACACACATTGATACATTAAAAAAGAAATAATGAGAACAATCTGATAGTTTTCCTTTGTTTTGTTTGTTCTAAATCTAATCAACTAAGTTTTATATTAATCTCGGGTGAAATCATAGATTCCATTGAACGACCTAAGAGCAGCTGTTGCTCCCAAGGATAAGACAAATTATGCAACAAGGAGGCTGTTTCTCATGCGATAGATATCGATAATTAAATATGATATATATGATATGATACTACGACTACATTAACATAAGAATAGTATTAATAACCAAAAAGAAAATTGGCATAACAATAAGGATATGCTGGTTTTGAATCTTCCTCATATTTTATGTGTGTATATATGTTGATATACACGTGAGGGTAGTATATATTTACTTATGCATTCGTGATTTGCAAAGCCTACAGCCCAATAACATTCAGAAGGCCCAAAAGAAATTCCCATCATATATGCAAAATTGGTATAGAAAATATTAACAAAAAATTACCTCTTGTGTCCGGTGTGCAATAAGACTTAGATCCACCTCGATGAACATGTGGGAGTTTACCTCAGTTACTAACTAATTCATCGGATCTTTTTTGTATCAATTAATCTTGCTTTAGCACACGTGTTTAAAGGCATGCATATAGTTTAGAAGATAGAGCAGTGCCATGAGAAATGCTAGCAAGAAATTAAGCAAATCAAAGGGGAAGTAAAAAATCAAACCAACCATTGTGGGTTACTAAAAATGTTGTCACATAGCTACTCACAATCCTCAGTTATCTCATGTTTGAAGGTGAATGAGCTCGTGGATTCTCTCCATTCTTTACCATGTCCTTATAGCATCCATGCATGTTACTTTAATAGTTTTTGTAATGATTGAAACAATGGCTATCAATGATATTCATCAAGACTGGATCACTCAAGTTTAAGTTGAACTTGCCCTATATCATGCGTTAAAAGAATTTTATAAATCAATATATATTTGTGGACTTTCAAAATCAGGATTCTATTGCTTATGGTGAAAACTTGTGAAAGCAGTGATAAAAACTTACTATTAAAGTTTTTGGTAAGGATGGGTTGGGCAAATGATTTCTTAAATAATTTTGTATTATCATTACAATTGTTCAATTAAAGTTTCATGTTTCATTGATGGAAGCTATGTAAGAACTAGGACACACCGGGTGTTTCATAATATCTAATACATGTTTATTATTAACCCAATAATAATAATAATAAGAAAAATAAAATTTAAGATAAAATCAAAATCTCAAACTTATACAAATTCAACAACTACAGCTTACTGGCAATTTAAAAAAGAGAATAGAAGGAAAAAATGTGCTTCATTTTGCATGCAAATAGTGACATAGAGATAAACACAGATACAAGAACCAAAGACAAGAAGGGCCAACTATTCAAGTGGATAATAAATATTAATCCCCTTAATGTATGAAAAAAGTTTAAAGCACTTTTAGGGTCAAATCATGATCAGCTTGAGACACAAAACTTTGTCACTAATAATCTCTTTTAGGAACATACTTTACCATAGCTCTAAGAGCAATGATACACATTGTAAAATGTTATATCATAATTATCATAAATTATAAGTTACCTTAATGCGTGTATAAATGATCTTCTTATCCGCATCATCATCCTTACTCCATACCTAGACTTTAAGTGGAGTATGATCTTGTACAATAATACCAATTTCAGATGTAAGCTTTGATACATTATTTCCATAAGGGTGGAGCTCACCTTGCTTATAAGCCACATTCAACTTCTTATCTCCCTTGCTAATCAAGTGACTCGTGCCCTTGCATCGATTAGGGCCATAAGTTCCTTTTTTTGGTGATGCTGGAAGCAAAAAATATATACAAATAATCACACTACAGTATAGCAAAGAATGATATCACTAGTACAAATTGTGGATTTGATGACAGTTATTAACCGCCATCGTGGAATAGAGAAAAAAGGGAGCAAACTTTGCTAAAGTCAGAACTTTACATGACAATTTTTGGATGAAATCGTCATGTAAACTTGATATTAAGCGACGGTTTGAGCCGAAAACCGTTGTGTAAAGTCGAGTTTACATGACGGGTTCTGTTCAAAACTGTCATGTAAAGCCAAGTTTACACGATGGTTTTGAACAAAAACCATCATGTAAAGTTCAACATGAATTAAAAAACAATTTCGCATTTTTTGGTGATTTCCCACGGGTGGCCTAACCCATGTGTTATCCAATACATGGCCCAGAATAAGATTGACAAAATAATAGCTACATTGTATCAAAGTAAAAAAACTATCCATTACATTACAAGTTTACATATCATATTTAATGAATATCATTACAAATTTAGTCCATTCTTTCCTAATCAAATCCATATCATTACAAGTATAAAATTCTTTGCCTTCAAGTACGTCTAATCCATTCAACACTATGTCCCTCATAAAACCTAAAACAAATTAAACACATTCAACACTTCCCTCTTGGTGAGGACAAGGACGATCCGAGATTTTTGTTTTTTAGTCTCGTCTCTTTTTAATCCATTCTATGGCTATAAGCTTCCAATCCATGAAAATTCAAAATAATTAATATGAATACCATTAAGATTAAATCAAAATTTAGCATATGAAAATTGACTTACATATTCAATAGATTAGTAAAATCGTCCTATTTCTTCTCCCGAAGAGGATCAAAATAAAGGACTAGGTCCTTCCATGGGTCAATAACTCCCAAAACCCAATGTCTTCCTCTATTATGTGGCATAAGATTAAGTCACTCTTTTGGTGTGTTACGGAAAAAGGCGACAAGAGTATCGGCTCACTCTCTTAAGCCAGCATCTGGAGTATCTATTCTAACCAGTAAGATCAAGGTTGGAGACACAAACACAAACTTCTCAGCTCGCTCGATAATGGCACATAGTTCCACCAAATATCTACATAAGAATATCAAAATTATCACACTAGACCACATATAGAAGATTTTCCAGCTAAAATTTATAAAATTTAGAGAGAATGAAATACCTGTAGTAAACTAATATACAATTTGCACTGATTTCTTGAAAATTAATAAACTTATAAATATCATTAAAGTTTATAAATACAGGCATGTTAGCACCACTAATCGTGTATCGTATTGGGACCTCTATCTGATTACCTTAGTGCATAATAACCCAAAGGCCTCAGCTCCATGTTCATTTTATTAAAGTCAAATGAAGTCTTTGTTGTTTTGCATCTTATTGTACCTTAGTTTGAGAGTTGATCGATTTTTTTCCTAGCTTTTTGGGCATTTGTTTCCCTTAGCTACTTGGTTAGGAACATGACTAGGCCCTTGACTCGCCTTGTTCATACTCGTGTCGAGCATAATTAATATTTTTGGCCAAGCTATAAACCCATTAATAGCATTCTCCATTGTTGTTGCCTCCTACATTAGAATCTGTAGTATTGCTTTTTTTAATTTTGGCACAATGATTAATATTCGCACGTTCCTTTCACCTAGTGGTATCCTATGGATTGTATCGGTGGAAAGGCTCTCCATCCATGTTGTTGATGCCGAAAATCTTCGGCACAACAACCAATATGATTGCTTGGTCTGATCAATCTTGCACAGTTATTCTACTGTTGGTCACCTGCAAAAGGAAAGCACCTCGAAGTGACGGGGACACCAGTGGGGTGTCTGCCACGGGAACTCTGATGATTAAGTCAGTGACGGCATTGATGAGCAAGTGGAAAGGCAAAGTTTTGGCAAGTAATAGTTGTTCGTACTTGAATTAGTGGGTTGTCCCTCTATTTATAGACATTCCCCGCGGGCTTGGGTGCTCGAGCGACCTTGTCGGGTTAAGCTCTAAGTGCTCCCTGTGAGGAGACATGTTTCAGGTGCACAAGCACCGTATGCCCAATAGACTGATGCCGCGTGTCTGTGGTCTAGTGTCGGGGGACACTAGAGTGGGCTAGCACCGGTGCTTGTGAGCATTGCGTCAGTCTGAGCAGGTGGCGAGTATTAGTGGCGAGACAGGTGTAGTGATAGATGACGTGTTAGGTGTTAGGCAGCGGATCGTGGGCGTTGTGCCAAGACACAGTTGTTAGCCTTTGTAGGGCGGCATGACGTGGACAGCGAAGGGCCCACAGAGCGGGTGGTGCTCATAGGTTGCTTGGGGAGTCCTATTCGGGCCAAGGGCATGGGCCCCGGCTGACCTCCGCCCGGGTAATGCTGGTGTGGTCGACATGTGGTTGCTTTACCGAGTTCCCAGGGAGGAGTCTAGGCCTAGTCGGATTTGACCTGGTCTGAGATCAACAAACATATTGAAATATGACATTCACATTCTCGTGCAACCGGATCACCCCAAGGGAAAGGATTCCAACATTGGATAAATTATACCACTAACATAGGCCCCTTGAGCATCCCTGGTCTGATCGGGCCAAGGGTACTCTGTTAAAGTGCTGAGTGAGTGGTCGTACCTTGGAAGAGTGATCGAATCTTGTCGTGATGTACTGGGTTTGCCCACATTGACGCCGGGTCTGGTCTGGGCTAGTCTAGTTATCGGCATGGTGTATAAAATTAACTGACATGTGTTAGTGTCGCCACGTGTTGCGTTAGGATTGGCTAGTAGTCAGATTGACACTTCGTAATTCGTGAAAGGATTTCCCGCCCAAACCCACTCCTATAAATAGGGGGCAGGTGCTTCCATCTTCTTCATCCTTTGTGAAAAGCTACCGAGATCTACCGAGAGCCGTCGAGAACTTCTGGTCTAGTTCATGCATTCTTCAACTTGGAGAAGATCCGAGAAGGTAAATTCTTTTCCTTTTTACCCACCAACATGAGCAAACACTTTTCAGACTCTAAGAACGACAACCTATCTAGGGATGTCGACTTTATGGGTAGCTCGAGCACAGACATCACAATCTCAAGTTCGGACATGGCTGGAGAAGAAGTTGAGAAGGAAGCCAGGACACCAGATTACTGGTCGGATATTTCCAACATTCCTTCTCCGGACAGGTCCACTGTGCCGACTAGCCATGCGAGAGAAGATGCAGCTTGGCTGAAACAAATTTTACAGATGGGGCCGGCTACTTGACTGGACCTCTAATTCATTGAAGAGCTAAATAAGGCCGCCCAAGCGCAATCAGCTCCAGTGGTTAACCTTATGGCTAGTGGGGATGCTGCGTCTGAGAGAACGACTAGCCAGGCTAGCACATCAGGTCGCGAGGGGTTCAAGAGTTTCGAGAACACGATGCATGTTAGGGAACCCGTCCAATCCCTGCAGTGTGGTCGTAGCCGACCGCTTCGCATCAAAAGTCTACTCGTCTGCTAGATGGTCGACATAGAGATGGTGGACCGGGCAAGTTATCGCCCAGTATATACGGTATTAGAATTGCTTTGGGAAGAGTTTGGGATCCCCAATGACGTGGAGATGATAGTTTCGGGACCAAACGACCTGCCTTCCTGACCACCACCCAACTACATAACACTATTTACCATTTTACTCGTTCCTCCGAAGGGCGTTTCGGAGACTCAATGTTGCTTTGATGCAACATAATGCCAATGCTTATTGAATTTTGATAAGTTGCTATGTTCTCGGGACTAAGAACTACACCTCAGAGTTATCATTCAGGGCCTTTCAAAACCTCTATCGGATGAAGACGGCTCCTTCATTAGCTGAGTCATATTACTTCCAGGGTTATCAAGGGACCTTCATTGTCGGCTGCCCGGATGCCGATAAGAACTATAAGCATCTGTGGTTCTTTGTGGCAGATCGGTGGTTACATGATCTGTAATATCCGATTTTTCAACGTTCACATTTTCCTCCTTCGGAAATATTTTTACATTATGAAGGTATGCGTGAAAAGCTTGATTTAGAGCTTTTGTTAGATTTTGTGAGTTTTGATAGGTCGAGAAGACTCAAAATTGATTGTTAAGCTCAGAAACGGACCTTTTGAGTCAAAAAGGCCGAAAAAGTATATGATTTTAAAAAAGTCAAAGTTTGACCAAGAAAAGTCAAAGGTTGACTTTACAATATGATGAAACGCAGTATAGAAAGAGACTGTGAAAATATTTTTATGGTCAAGATAGCAAGAATAAGCCGTAAAACTACCTTAGAAAATTAAGCACACTGAGTTCGGATTAAAGGCAAAAAGGTCTCCGAAAAATAAGAAAGAAATTTTTACGGTTCGATTTTGCACAGAAAAATTTTGGACCAAAGTATAGTATAAAAATACTGAGCACAGTATTGAAAATATCTGGGAAAACACAAAAAAATGGATTTTGGGAGGTAATGGCCAAACAAGGCCCTTGTTTTTGGGTGATGACCTCATGTTGGTGATGTCACCAACCTTAGCTAAGCCTTGGCTTGGAAGGTTCATGAACCTTCTTTCTAGCCACCCATGGCCGGCCACATGTCCCCCTTGTAGTGGGAATGTTGGTTTTCTTGGGGCAAAATCACAATTTCTACAAACCTCCCCTTCCTCTATAAATTGAGACCCAAAAACCCATTTTTTAAATCACAAAACATAGCCAAACTCTTGCATTTTTCTTGCTTGAAAATCCGGATCTAGAGGAAGAAAGGGAGGAGAGGAAATCAGAAATTTCCTTGGGGCTTTTACTCCTTGGGTGTTCGGTTTTACAGGGGGAGAGCAAGGAAAAAGTTTGAAAAATTTTGTGGGTTTCTAGGGTCTTGTGGCCGAGTGGGTAAGGAAGGAAAAAGGAGGAGAAAATCTGGAAAATTTTGAGGGCTTTTGTCCAAGAGGACTTCGGCTTTGGGAAGGCTCAACCAAGGGAACCAAAGCAACCATTTTGGTGCTCAAACCCTTAAGTGGCCGTGGGTCAAGGAGCAAGGGAGGAGAAGGTGAAATTGTGACCAAAAATCTAACTTTGGTCAAGGTAATTTCTAGAACCCAAACCCTCTAATTTGAGCTCCATTTGAGGTTAATTTTGTGGTTCAATTTGGTTGTAAGGACTTAAGTCCATTTCCAATTTCTAGCCCTAAGTTGGTTGCTTGTGCTTGATTTGTAGATCTAGGGGTGTATGGCTTGAGATCTTGCTTAAGTTTGTGCTTGTTTGTGCTTGATTGTTGATTGATTTTTCATGCTTGATACTTAGGGTTGTATGTCCCCTAGTGTGGCCGAAAATCTGCCCTAGGCAGTGGGCATATGGTATGCTAGATTAAGAGTGAATGGTTGATGCTTGTGTGATGTGGTATGCTAAGTAGAACCATGCAACCTAGGTTTAAGGCCCTCGGGTTTTGGGTTGCATGGATCATTAGAAACTGCTCATGGGTTCATGTGGGACGATAGAAGTGCTGTGTGATTGATATGTAGGCTCCCGAAGTGGTCGGTCGAGATAGATTCGCGGAATAGGACGTAAAACGAATTAACCAACCGAAATTGCCAATTCGGATTCGAATCTGGCCAGTTTCGGGAAAGTGAAACTTTAAGGCCCTTAAAGGCCGAACTAGGTAAAACTCAAAACACAAAAGTTGCTCAGAACAATTTTTCCTTGAGGGCAACGCGGACAGAATCTCAAAATGAGGCTCTAATGATCTCCGTTTTTATCAAAACCCGTGGCTGATTCCCCAGACCCAGTTTTTCAGGGTCAGCCAGTTTCAAATAAAAACTGGTACTAATACACGAAGAATTAGATTTTTCACAAAACACGAAAGTTTTATCATTTTTCGAGAGCTACAACTTTCATAAAGAAAAGTTTTTCGAATTCCGAACGGATTTTTAAACTGAAACTGTTTTGTGAAGGATGTGCAGGGAATCCGAAAATTCATGCACCTTAGTTCTATAAAATGCTTTCTAAAAAACTGTAAAGTGTTTTTGAATCGTTGTTTTAACTACGAAAACTGCTCCAAAGGCAGTTTCCGACCTAAAACGACATTGATGAAGAATTGTTTCAAAAATCGGAATTTTTACAAAAAGGTTTTAAGGGTTTAAAAGTTAAGTGGCTCAGAAATGCAAAAAGGTAAGAAAATAGAAGTTTGAGATAAGAAAATGGATTTTTTTAAAGGTAAAATTGGTAATCAAGCCGATTACGGGCCGTAACCGGGAATAGTACCCGAGTTACCGGGCTTAGCCCCAAAAGCCCAGGATTGACTAGTAGTTGATCAAATGTTAACTTTGGTTGACCCAACATGTGGATAAATGTAACCTTAAGGGTTATCCAAAGTAACCCTAAGGGATACCATAGTTTAAGAAATGGGCCAAGAAAAGTGGGTTAAGGCAATTGACCCAATAAGCTATGATGAAATAGTAAAGCCCAAGGTTTTGAAGAAAGCCCAACAGTAAGTCAAGATCTAGCCCAAGAGGTTATCCAACGTAGCATTTTAAGGGGATAATCTAGGTTCGAATTATTCCCAAACAGTGAGAGGACTAACTGGACCAAGTCAGATATCAAGTCAGGGACATACAACTAGGTTTAATAGGCATGTTGATTAGGGTACCAACATTCCATATCGAAAGGCAGAATCTCACCTATGTCCTTAATCAGGCAGGGGAAGGCCTGCAGCTGCAATCCGAGGAAGGACAGCACCTAGTTGGACATAGCAGGAGAGGTAAGTACAACTCCGCCTACAGCATAGGCTTTAGTTGATACTTGCCAAAGTATGTTAGATGTATGCTAGGAGTATATGCAATTGTATGCTATGTGCTGCTCTGTGATATGCCAAGTGCCATGCTTTATGTGAATGATATGCTACGTTATGTTGTTATGTGCAATATGCTATGTGATATGTTATGCTGTATGATAACATGCTATGTATGCAAAGAGGAATATGTAAGATGAGCATGTAAGGTAAGATACTATGTAAGTTATGTTTATGTAAAGAGTGACATCACGATGCATGTTCACTAAATACAAGATGAGATTAAAGAATAAGAAAGTAAGAAGGCAAGCAAGCTTGCCAGTGTCGTACCACCCATCCGAGGTCGGGTTGGACTATGGTTTGAGTTGGACTGGGCTGACCGCCCTAACCACTTCATAGTCGCGCGCCGGGTACAGACACTTATGTATGGGCCCTAAGTAAGATAAGAAAGAATGTAAGAAAAACATAATACAAGCATAACCGGACTATGCATCTATTGTGTAATGCTATGTATGTTATGATGTGAAATGCCATGTTATGATGCTATGTTATAAAGTACGCTATGGGATGCGCTGAGACATGTTATGATAAGCTAAGTTATAATGTGTATGCTAGGTTATGTATGTGACGTCGCAGTTTAGATAGTTGTGCTTACTGAGCGTTAGCTCATAGTTTGACGTCTATGCTGTAGTTAAGCTACCTGACAACAATGGGTAATGTACGATGGAAGAGCGAGGCGGGGCATACTGTGAAATTGTGGGAATTCGATGCCGTTACGCATTTCGTTCAATATGTATTTTCTTATGCTAAATATTTTATTCACGATATGTTTATTACATTCAGACGTATATAAGCTAGTTTAAAAAAAAAAAAAATTTCCGCTGCATTTCGTCAAAATAATTAAGTACGATAAGTATGTACGTAAGTTAAGTATGTATGTATGTATGTAAGGTAACGGCCTGTGCTAGGCGGGTCGTTACATGATCATTTGAACTATGACCAGGTCCCCATCACGTTTAGGAGGGGGTATGTGTGGACCCGGGGACTACACATGGAGACAAGCAATTTGGAGAAGATTGATAAACTCCGTGAGAAGGCGGACCCGGAACGGAACTAAAACCGACTACTATCAACTGATAGTTTGGCCAAGTACAACTAGTTCGATTCGTCTTCAATGTCCAACAACCGGCACGATTGACAAAGAGCAGTGGGGCCTGGGGAGGTTATGGTCACGGCATGTATGCCCGACCCGATTGTCCAATATCGTGTTCGGACAGTTGTTACTGCTGAAGTCGTGACCACATCTGATTGGTCTGAAGTTACGCGGGAAGTACCGGTAACCTCAACCCATGATCTACAGTCTGGCGCCTCCCTCAGGGCTTGGGATCTGAGAATTGCCTATAAGGACTTGGATGCGGTGATCGAGCGACTTTACCTCTGGCAGGCTCTTCGGATCGAAGGTCGTATAATTCCATTGTTTCGTTATGGTGTTATCTCAGTCAAGTATTAATATCATTGTATATTTTTTGTTTGCAGAACTGGGCATGGCTGAGTGTGGACAACACAGGAGCAAGCATTTGAGTGATTAGGACAGGGTGGCCCGTCTCCAGTAAAAGTTCGCCAAAACGGACGATGGTAACAAAAGTTGTGCGGGGGTTTCGGCGTCTGTTCCAGTTTGCTGAGTCCCTTTCGACCCTCCTACAGCTTGGGTTAGCTGCCAGCGAGAAGAGCACTCGTAGTCTGCTGCTCCTACTTCCCACAGCAAATGGGAAGACTCTAAATCCCGTGATCCTCCAGCTATGGTCACCGGTGCCGAGCCAGTCGGGAGGAAGTTCTCGGTGTAGCGAGCGGTCGTAACAAAGTTTGATGACCGCCTAACTTTGTAAGGTGGCCAAATCCTCCTAGTGCTTGGACCATGTCTAGGCTAGTGAAGATTTGATCAATAAGCTGGTCGAGGTACACTATCCTTACCAATTTTTTTTTGTTTTTTTTGTTTTTAGTCTATCTTGCCTTCTCGGGCAATGCCATGGCCCGGGGCTATTCCAACCGCATGAAGGACAAAATAGCTTCACTGGTCGTGGACGTTAAAAGGTCAAAGGAAGTCGAGAAGGTCACTTCTGAGAGGGCAAAAAAGGCCGAGGAGCAAGCGGCCAGGGTAGAGAAGGCTCATTGGAGGCAGAGGAAGCCTGGAAAAAGGTGGAGGACGACCTAACTGCTACCCGGTATGAACACTTGCGCTACTTTTACGAGGCCCTTCCTGCTATCCTCAATCAGACCCGACAACAAACGGTATTTGATTACCAAAGGTCGGCCGATTTCGAGGCCCGTTTCCTTGCTGAGTAAAAGGAGGCGATGAAAGACAAAAAGACTGATTTTGCTAGGGGTGGATTGGTCTTTCGTGCCTGAAATCTTTAGGGAGACCGCTGTTGAGGAGGATGAGGTTCCAACTGGAGGAGCTGAGGAGGGAAAAGTGATGGGGCCACTCAAGTGATCGAGGAAGTAGTGGTCATTGATGAGCTAGAGGTTCGTGTAGACCCGCCTGGAACTGAGTAGGCTGCTCTCACCGACCAACAGTTGTAATGAAATTTGCTTTTTTTTTTTTTTTTTGGGCTCTAGGGTGCCTGAATTGTACCCCCCACCCTATTTTATTAATAAAGTTTTGTGGAACTTTGTTTCAGCATTCTTTGTTCTATTTTTACTTTGTATTGTTGGCATAGTCATTTTTATTTTATTTTATTGTTGTGGGCCTGCCTAAGTAGACAATTGGGCGGTCCTGCCCGGCCCTCCTATGGTCGGCTCGGGTTGATTCCTTGGAATGAATCCCAAGTCCAACTCTGATTGGTACCGAGTGCTGGGACCTTTTTTCTCCGTGATCTGGGAACCTCTGGAGTTTTGGGGTCTGCCTTAGCTGACTATTGGGCAGTCCTATTGGGGCCTCCTATGGTCGACTTAGATTTATTCCTTAAAATGAATCCTAAGTCCGACTTGGGTTGGCGTTGAGTGTAGGGACATTTTTCCTGTGTTGTTATTAGAGTAGACGAAGTTGATATGAATAAAATCTTCATTTCATTGAATTAATCTTTACATCGTTTATAAAAAATAAGAGGACTATTAACAGAAGCGTTTAAGGTGGTCGGTGTTCTATGGGTGCTCCAGAATCTTGCCATCTTGGTCGATAAGCTTATATGTGCCTAGTCAGACAACTTCAGTGACCAGGAATGGCTCATCCCATTTGCGACCGAATAAGCCTAATCCGAGTTCTTGGACCAACACTTTCTTGAGAGCCAGGTATTCATTCTTAAAAATCCTTGGTCGGTACTTCTTGTCATAATACCTAGCGACCACTTGGTTGCACACGGCGGTCCGGATGAGGGCTTGTTTTCTCTTATCCTTGATTAGGTCTAGTTTGGGCATAAGCTGCTTGGTGTTGCCCTTTTTGTCGTAGTTCTCAACACGGAGACTTGGCAAGCCTACTTCCGCCGTAATAACAACTTCTATGCCAAAGGCCATTGCAAAGGGAGTTTCCACGGTTGCAGTATGCTTAGTAGTCCGGTATGCCCATACAACCTTGGGTATTTCATCGATCCAATCACCCTTATGCTTTTCCAGATTTTTCTTCAAGTTCTCTTTGATGGTCTTATTGGCGGCCTCTATCTGCCCATTACTCTAGGGGTGCCCGAGGGAGGAGAACATTTTCTTTATCACAAACTATTCGCATAGGGGGCAATGCATTTCGGGTTGTCAAATTGCTTCTTGTTATCCGTGACTACAGTATGTTGAAGCCCAAATCTACATATGATGTTTTTCCATAAAATATGGATGCATTCCGTCTATTATGTTAGTAGTTCAAATTCTATCTACTTGATGAGGTAATCTATGGCTACAATACAATATCGGAGCTATGGCCTGGCCATCGGCAATGGTTCTATCAGGTCAAGGGCCCACTTGGCGAATAACCATACGCTTACTACCGAGGTGAGCTTCTCCAGGTGGAACTTGATCGGCTTGGCAAACTGCTGGCACTTAATGCTTTTATTAGTAAATTCCATAGCATTCTTGTCCACAGTTGGCTAGTAATACCCTTGACGGAGGCATTTAAAGGACAAAGCTTTCCCATCAGAATGGTTTCCACATATCCCATTATGTATTTCTTCCACATACCCCGCATATCCCACTATGTAAAATACTTGATTTGCTTAGTTTGCAAGGTTGAACGGTTGATTTGTATACCACTTTGAACTTACATTAATGCTGGTATGATGATATTCTTCACGTATATTATTTCTTCCATCAGTCTTATACCATGTGCACTTGAATAATACTACTTTATGGTTTAATAAATAGGAGAGCTCCTATATTTCAGTAACAACACCGTAAAAGTCACATGTGTTACCATTATGTTCACCTTCTACCCAAATACCATAATTTTGAGTAGACCAACTAGCATCCTGATTTTCTGTATGATATTGAACTCCATTTAATATGCATCCACTGTATCGATCGATTTGGTAATCTGGCACAATTAAAAGAGCATTAAACGAGTCACTTACTTCACCTGGTGATGAATTAAATTTTGTTCGGATCTATTATTAATCGTATTTGTTAGTATAGAAAATATTTGTAATCAAAATAGTTAAATATTACAATAAATCTTACTTTTTCGGTAAACCAAGATGGAAAATGTGATTGTTGTGCTTGTAAGATATTTGTGGTGCCTTGAGATTGTAAAACTTCCGCATGTTCCCTATTGAACGTTGAATTATATTTCAATCATTATAGAAGTTTGTTAATATATATATATATATATAATTGATGTATTTAAAAGAAACTTACTCAATATACGGTTGTACTTCAGGACAATTGTTTAAAAAGTACCGATGTGCATTGTCATGCTCGGAAATAGCTTTTGTGTAGATTGAATCCTATCACCCAAATAACCTTATTGGTTGAGCAAAAACTGACAATGTGGACTCTACTCCTTGTTCAACATGGTTTAAATTACACTCTGGGCAATTAAAATGAGTTTCAATTCCATGGAGATACATTGAACAATAGTTTATTACCTCATTGGTGACGTACGCTTCTGCAATTGATCCTTTTGGTCAAGCCTTATTATTAACATACTTTTTTAGAGTTCCTAACACCCTGAATGAAAACATTTTATGACACTACATTAATTGTTGTTGCTTCTAACTTACATAAATAGTTAAAACCATGATTTTATTACCTTTCAAATGGATACATCCATCGTGTGTGTCCTGGACCAGCCAACTTCACTTCATAAGGTAAGTGTACTACTAAGTGAACCATGACATCAAAAAATGATAGATGAAAAATAGATTCAAGCTTACACAAACACTTAACAATCCCGTCTTACAAGGCATCCAAGTCTTAACATATAATGTCCTTGCACATAGCTTTTGAAAAAATAATGATATCTTAGCAATTGCAACAATCACATCCTTTTTCATATAAGGCCTCAACCCCACTATAAGGAGACCTTGTAATAAAACATAGCAATCATTACTTTTCAAACTAGATATCTTCCCTTCACTTACATTCACATTTCTCGAAATATTTGCTGCAAAACCATTTGGAAACTTGACCGAATTTAACCACTCACAAAATTTCCGTCGTTCCTTCAATAATAACATGTAATGTGCTACAGGCTTAAAATTCTTGTCATCTATTTTTTGTACATGCAATTCTTTACGTGTAATACCCGAAATTTTTATGGCTTATGATTTCCTTTGAGATAAGGAAAAATCTAAGATTTGACTTATGTATAAGGATATGAAGCTCATGATCTGAGTTAAATATCAGTATATGTTTGAGTTCTCGGTAAATTAGCTACGAGACTCAAAAATAGTTTGCTTCGGCAAATATAAGGCCTTTTCGGGAAAAAGGGCAAAATTAGAATTTTGATTTTTATGCCGGTCAAAGTTGACCAAGTTTGACCAAGATAATACTGTAGTATAAATTATCAATATGGAAAATTATACTGCAGAAAACTGTCGTTACAGACGATTAAGCAAGGATAGGGTTCAAGACGACCCTAA
The DNA here is from genome assembly GCA_025413485.1 of Ficus microcarpa. NCBI lineage: Eukaryota > Viridiplantae > Streptophyta > Magnoliopsida > Rosales > Moraceae > Ficus > Ficus microcarpa. Next base: position 3,466,464 of record CM046377.1, on the reverse strand, counting down.
AGAAAAATTAAGCTCAATATTGACGACATGAAGGACTATATGGTTTTAAGTCCTAAGGAAATCCGATATGCAGTCCAATTTATGTGGAGGACTTTTGGACGGTAGTCCAGTAATATAATACTGTTTTGTGAAAAACAGAATTAGTATTATTTAGGTTGTAAGGAAATGGACTGCATTTGTAAGACCCGAATTTTCATGGACTTATGATTTCTTTATTCATAGGAAATTAAAAAGTCCGTATTATGTATTTGCAAGATGCTTTCATGAAAAGTTATGAATCACAATAAGAAATTCATAATTTTGTTTGTTAATGTTTGAATTCTCGTTGAATTTGCTAAAGGACTCAAATAGAATGCCGAGGTTAGCAAACGGCATTTTGGGTCAAAAAGAACGAAAAGGGATGTGATTTTACGAAAGTCAAAGATTCGACCGAAAAAGTCGACCTTGAGTAAGGAAACTCAAAGAATTGACTTTATAGTATGATGAAAGACAAGAAAGAAAAGAGACGACGAACACTTTCTTTTGATCAAGATAGTGAGAATAAGCCTTAAAACCACCCTAGAAACCATGCACACCGAGTTAGGATTAAGGGCAAAAAGTTCTCCGAAAAATAAGAAAGAAAGTCTTTCGGTCCGATTTTACACAGAAAAATTTTGGACCAAAGTACAGTACAAAAATACAGAGCACAGTATTGGAAATAACTGTGTAACACAAAAAAATGGACAATTTGGTGAACCAACCAAACAAGGCCCTTGTTTTTGGTGGGTGACATCACTTGGCTTTGGAGCTATGACATCACAAGCTCTTATGTGGCTTTGGAAGAAAACTCTAGAAGCTTCCCACCACCCATTGGTTGCCACCTACACCCCCCTTGGCCGGCCACATACCCCCCCTTTCTCTATAAATAGTGAACCCAAAAACCCATTTTAATTCACAAAACCAAGGGAAACTCTTGTCATTTTCATGCTGAAAAACCGTGGGTTTGAGGGAGAGGGAGAGAAAGAGAAGAGAAAATCAGAAATTTCTAGAGGGCTTTTGCTTGAGAGAGTTGGATTTTTGCTAGGGAGAAACAAGAAAAATTTTGAGAACTTGGAGACCCATTTTTGGGCTAGTGTGGCCATGGGTTTGGGGGAAGAAAAAGGAGAGGAAAAAGTTGAAAATTTTGGGGGAAATCCTTGGTGAGTGTTCGGGTTTGAGTGGATCTACCAAGGAGCCAAGAAAAATTTTGGGTATCCCACCTAGAGCCAAAGCCGTGAGCAAGGGTCCAAGGAGAAGAAAGGGGATCTCGGATTTTCAAACCCTAACTTGGGTTTAAGGTAAAATCTTGGGCCAATCTTACAATTAAGTTCAAATTAAGCATTTTAATTGTGGTTCAAGTGGGTTTGTAAGGACATAAGTCCACAATTAATTTTCAGCCCTAGATTTGGTAGTATATGCTTGGTTAGGGATTAGGGTGTGGTTAGCTTGTTTATGATGTTTGCTTGCTTGATTTATGCTTGAAAAATGGTTAGGATGCATGCTAGATGTGATGGGTATGTCCCCTGATTTTTGGTCACAAAATCTGCCCTAGGCAGTGCTTGTGTGGCTGCTTGTGTAAGGATGAATGTGATGGTGGATGCTTGATCATGATGCTAGGCTAGAGGCCATGCAGTCCAAGGATAGGGCTTTCAGTTTAGGGCTGCATGGACGTGTGGGATTGACATGCTTGGATGTATGGGATGTTAGATACGCTGCTTGTTTGATGTATAAGCTCCCGATGTGATCGGTCGAGATAGATCCACGAAAGAGGACGTAAATCGGACTAAGCAACCGAAACTGCCATTTCGAATTCGAAACTGGCCAGTTTCGGTAAAGTGAAACTTTAAGGCCTTTAGAGGCCGAACTGGGTAAAACTCAAAACATGAAAGTTGTTCAGAAGGGTTTTTCCTAGAGGACAGAGTGGGAAGAATCTCAAAATAAGGCTCCAATGGCCTCCGTTTTACAAAAACCCGTGGCTGGTCTGCTTAGACCCAATTTTGATGATCAATCAGTTTCAAACAAAAACTGGTACTAATACAAGCCGAATTGGATTTTTCACAAAACACAAAAGTATTAGAATTTTTTGAGGGCTATAACTTTTGTGAAGACAAGTTTTTCAAATTCGGAGTCGATTTTTAAACTGGTACTGTTTTCTCAAGGACTATGCAGGGAATCGAAAATTCCTACATAGGATTTTCTAAAACTGGTTCAGAAAAACTGTTTTTCTTCTAAAACCCACTGTTTTGATTATAGAAACTGTTCCAAAGGCAGTTTCCAACCTTAAGTGATTTTTATAAAGATCTGTTTCAAAAACAGGAATTTGTATAAGTCTCCATTTCAAAAACCACAAATTTTAAGGTTTTGGATTTGAAATTTCCAAAGTTTACAAAAGTAAGAAAAATGGGATTTTAAACCAAATGTCTTCAAGATAAGGAAAATGGAATTTTGGGCCAAGGTAAAGCAAAATGAACGTAACAGGTGGTTTTCAATCCTAAATAATTTTATAAAAATGTTACCCAAAGAAGTAAGAATTTTTACAGGCAAACTAAAGAATTTTGAAGATAATTACACAAAATTTTTTCCAAAGGTAAGAAAATGAGGTTTTCTAGATAAAATGGGTAAACGGACTGACTACGGACAGTAACCGGAAATAGTATCCGAGTTACTGGGCTTAGCCCCAAAGCCCAAGATTTACCATAGAAGGGTTGACTAAGAGTTGACCCAATATTTAATGGAAGTTGACCTTAAAGGTTACCCAATGTAACCCTAAGGGATACCCAACATATAATTGGGCTAGGATTTAAGGGTTAATGGAAATAACCCAATATTTATGATGTAAGAGTAAAGTCAAAAGGATGAATGATAAATCTAAACCCCAATGGGAAGATTAAAGGCTTAGCACCAAGGAGAGGTTATCCAACGTAACCTCCTATAGACTAATCAAGATTGATTGTTCGTAAGCAGTAGGGTGACCAATTGGGACCAAACAAGATATCAAGTATCGGGGACATACTACTAAGATTAGGTATAAGGGTTGGTTGGGTCGCCAACACTTCATGATAGGATTCTGATCCTATATTTTTCATATAGTAGGAAGTGACCTGCTGTTGCCAACTGAATTGAGGGCGCAACATTCAGGATACGGCACAAGAGGTAAGTACAAACCTCACCTGCAGTATGAAAGATAGTATGTTATGTTTAAATATACTATTACATGATTTATGCTATGTTCAAGGTGATGCCATGTTTGCAAAAATGCTATGTTTACTAAAGTGCTATATTTGCAAAATATTATGTTTTTAAAAGTGTTATAATTGCAAAATGTCATGGTTGCAAAAGTGCTATATTTACAAAATGTCATGTTTTCAAAAGTGCTATAGTTGCAAAAATATTATGTTTGCAAGAATGCTATGCCATGTTATGAATGAGATGAAAGTTATGTTATCATATAGTGATATCATAAGGTATATTCACCAAAGATAAACAACATTGTAAGAAATCACAAGTAAGGTGTCGTACCAACCTCTCATCAGGTGGAGGGTTTTCATGTTCAAGTTATGATTATCACCCTCTCGTTGATGCGAGAAGGTATAATCAATCATGTTTCCCAGAATTGTTAGGGACCTTACAACCCTTAACTTTATCTGGAGGCGCGCTTCTTTCCTGGTACGTACACTATGGGGCCCATATGAAAGATAATAAGTCAAGTTAAAAATGGATGCATAAACGAACATAAATGGTTCATGCATTTATTATATGATGATTGTATGTTTTCAAGATGTTTAAAAAAAAATGTTTTGTGAGATTATATTTGTGCTTACTGGGCGAAAGCTCATTCAGTTATCTTTCATACTGTAGGTAAAAAACCTACAGCCTAAGCGATGAGCTATATGCGGGCGATGCGGCGGATGAAGGGTGGTATGGATACCACTACGCATAAATTCCATAATTTCTGATGAGTTAATAAGTTTTGTATATATGTATATAGTTCAAAGACAAAGTATGTTACGTAATATGTTTGGTACTAAAGACTTTAAACAACCTTTTTATTTTAGTAAGTATGTATATAAATATTGTATGGTCAAACCTAATGTATATATATAAGTACATTGGAAAGAAAAATATTTCAAAAAAAAAATTATCCTTGAATTTTCAAGTAAAGTATAGTTAAGTAAGTAAGGTGGCGGCCCTACGTAGGAAGGGGGCGTCATAGCATTTTTATATTTAAGGATTTTTGGGAATTAAGTTGACTATTATGTATGGAATTAGAAGCTAAGTAGCTCTACTTTAGCCGCCACCTCACAGGGGCTGAAATGTAAATATTTTGTCCGTAGGGGCAAAAGCGTAATTTTTGAAAAATAGATGATGTAAGCAATGAGGTAAGCAATGATGTAAACAATTAGGTAAGCAATGAGGTAAGCCATAAGGTAAGCATGGGTAGCTTGGTGATTAAGTAAACTTGGTGAACAAGCAAGCTTGTTGGACAAGTCATTTTTGGCTCACCTTCCCTTGCATGGCCGGCCACCTTAAGAATCAAAGGGCAAATATTTTTGCTTCATTAAAGATCGCTATGCAAATTCAAGAAGAATTATGGAATTAAAAATAATTGTGGAAATTAGGAAATTTCCACTATAAATAGGGGTTGCTAGTTAACTCCCAAAAGTTTAGTTCACCTTCAAGCTATTTTCTTCTTTTCTCCCACCCTCAAAACCGAACCCCAAGTGAGAGAGAATTCCATGAGAATGGTCGGATTTCTTGAGAAGAAAGAAAGAAGAAGAAAAATTTTAGAAACCCACCAATTAAGGAGTTAAGGTAATTGTAATCTTCCTAAACCCCTATAGTTCTTCAATTAAGTTTTGATTTAAGTTTTTGCGTGTTTTCATGTGTATGGCCGAAAATTGGAACCCCATTTGGAGGGGAAGGGCCGGCTGTGGTGATGAGCAGAGGGGAAAAGAGTTAGACCCAAAACCTAGCACCAATCTTGGTGTGGATTAAGGTAATCACCCTTTGACCCTAAGTTTTTTTTTTTGGTTTGAGCTTCAATTTGGAGATTTAAGTGTATTTTCAAGTTGGATTGTAAGAGCATAAGCTCATCCATTATTTTCATGCAATGGGTTTAGTGTTTGTTATGTGCTTGATTAGGGTCTCAAGGTCTCAATTTATGTTTTGGTGCATGATTAGGTGATTGTGGTTGCATGATTTTAGGGTTTGCATGCATGCCTTCTAACTGTTTGTGATATGTCCCCAATGAATTATGAATGTTGTATGGTTATGTGAATGATGAGATGGTACGCTAAAAAATGCTACATGTTTGAATTCTAGGCTCCCGCGTGTTCGGTTGAGTTAGATTACGCGAATAGAACGTAAAATGAACTTAATGAAGAAAACTGCCAGATTCGGGTGAAAACTGGCCAGTTTTCTGGAAAGCTGATTTTGAGGCTCTTAGAGGCCGAATTTGAGAAAACTTAAAATATAAAAGTTGTTCAAAACAATTTGTCCTAGGTGGCAACATGGACAGTTTTCCAAAATTAGGCTCCAATGGCCTCCGTTTTTATGAAAAACCGAGCATGGTCTGCCCAGACCTAGTGTGCACGGCCAGCAGGTTTCAAATGAAACCTGACTAAGTTGAAGGCAGAACTGGATCTTGAGTAAAACACAAAAGTTGTAGTATTTTTCGAGATCTAAAACTTTCTTCATTTTAAACAGATTTTAACATAAAATCAGATTTCTAAAAACTGTGCAGGGAATAGGGAATTCCTGTACAGGATTTTCCCAAAACAAACACAGAAAAATAGTATTTCAATGTTTTTAACTATGAAAACTGTTCCAATGGCAGTTTTCAATAGTTTTCAGGTCTTAATGATTTTATAAAGCCTTACTCTAAGAACAATGAAATTTTATAAGTTAAGTAAAGGATTTTTGAAGTTAAACTACCAAAGTTTCCAAAGGAATGGAAAATGAGTTTTAAACCAAAAATTTGGTAAGCAAAACGATTACGGATAGTAATCGAAAGTGATATCCGAGTTACTGGGCTCAAAACCCAAGGTTGACCCATAGAGGGTTGACCATAGTTGACCATAGTTGACCAAAATTGACTTGGGTTAACCAAGTTTGACCTAAGTTCATCACCTTAAGGGTTACCCAATATAACCCTATAGGATACCAAGATTTAGAATTGGGCTAAGACCTAGGGTTATTGATGATAACCTAATGGATTATGGACCAAGTATAAATAAGACCTAAGCCCAAGAATGAGGAGGTAACCTAATAAGTTATGATCCACGTATAATAAGTCATGAACCCTAAGGTTACTTATTGTAACCAAGTGAGTTAGCATGTATATGTATGGGGGACTTATGACTAGGGTTACTAATGAAGGTTGGTTAAGGATACCAACATTGCATGAAAAGATTTACAATAAGATAGGCTAATCCTTATCTTACGCCCTAATTGAAACAGGAATAGAACCTGTTGATATAACTTGATGGAACGCTAAGTCAAGAGCATATGACCTCAGGTAAGTACAAACCTCACCTACAGTATGAAAAAATATAAGCTATTTTCAAGTATATGACATGTTTCCATGTTATGCTATGATATGCTATGTTATGCTATGATATGCTATGTTATGTGATGATAAGCTAAGATATGCCATGTTAAGTTATGAAATATTATGCTAAGTTAAGATATGCCATGTTAAGTTATGATATGCCATGTGTATGTATATGTTATGATATAGTGATATCATGAGGCATGCTCACTAATATTAAACCACATAGTAAGAACATACAAGCAAGGTGTCGTACCAACCTCCCGCTAGGTGGAGGATTTATGTTTCAAGTTTAAGTTATGATTATCAACCTCTCGTTGATGCGTGAGGGTATAATCAACCTTCCGCTAGATCGTGAATGGTCATGTTATGTTTATGATTCCCAGAACTATTAGGGACCTTGCAAACCCCTAACTTTCTCTGGAGATTGCGCGCATTTAGTACGTACACACAAGGGGCCCATATGTAATCAAGATAATAAGTTCAAGATAATAACAAATCATAAGGAATTCAAATCAATCATAAATGGTTCATGCATAAATTACATGATGATTGGCATGTTTTTAAGATGTTTTGAAATGTTTTGTGAGATCATGTTTGTACTTACTGGGCGAAAGCTCATCAGTTTATATTTCATATTGTAGGTAAAAGTAAGATGCCTGCAGCATTACTTGGTGGGCCATGGAGACGATGCAGCAAGTGAAGGGCGGTGTAGGATACCACTACACAAGATTTCCGCAAACTGTTTAAGTTATGAAGTTGTATATGTATGATTAAGTAGTATACGTTTCATGTATGTAATATTTTCAAGTTACGATTTTTTAAAATGAAGTTTCAAAAGAAAGAAGAAAAAGGAAAAAAAAGAAAAAGAAAAAAAAATTTTATTCTGAAATTTCCCGATTAGTCTAAGTATTAGATTTAGAAAATAGGTTAAGTACGTTAAATAAGGACCCACATTTACGCAGTCGATTCTACGTGGATGGTCAGGACGTTTAAGTTAAGAAAGCATGGTAACGGCCCTACGTACGTAGAGCAGAATTTTGGGGGCGTTACATTACGTATATTCAAGTCTTCCAAGTCACGACGACCTTTGTCAGAATCTTTTGACTTTCTATCTACACATAAGATTGTCCTATAGATACTCTCACAAATATTCTTCTTAATGTGCATCATATCTAAATTATGTCTTAGTGTCAGTTTTAGCCAATACTCCAAATCCCACAAAATGCATTTTCGTCTCTAGTTATTTGTTGGAATGTAGTTTTTTTAGCACGCTTAACTTGTTTTCTTTTTCTACCATGCACATCACCTTTTTTGCTTTTTCTATCTGTTTTATTTTCTTTAAGAAAGGAATATCCATGATTACCATGTTTACCAGATAGGATACCAAATCGGATAGGATACAGGCCCTAACATAACAAATCGGTATCCCATCCGATTATCATTGGTCATACATTTGTTTCCATATTCTTATGTAACTTAGTGTATTTTACTTTCTTAAAAACATCTTGTTTACTTGAAAATGTAAATTAAGTATTTCTTACCATAATACTTGAAATTACCTCTTGTAAAACATAGTACGTTTTTAACAATCATTTGGAAATTCCATTGGATTTAAACAATTTTCATAAAATCTCAGTCTCTTTTTAAAGAGATCATAAAACCTTAAAAACTGCTTTTAAAACAGCCTTTTTAATTTGGTTGAAAGTACGAATACAAGAATTTCCTCTACCTTGCACAGTTTTGAAAATCCAATTTTATCTTTAAATTGGTTTAAAATTTGAAAATGTTTTCTTCATGAAAGTTGTAGATTACATCAAAACCTACAACTTTTGTTCTCTTTTCTAAGACCTAAATTTGCCTTTAACTTACTCGTTTTTCCTTTTGAAAAATTCTGGCCGTGTACACTGTTTATACTAACCAGTTTCGGATTTTCATAAAACCAGAGGCCTTTGGAGACTTATTTTCAAAAACTGTCCATGTTTCCCCCTAGGATTTTCAATTTTCTACAACTTTACAGTTATAACTTTTTCAAATTCGGCTTTTAAGGTGCTCAAAATTAAGTTTTCAGAAAACTGTCCAGTTAAATCCGAAATTGGCAGTTTTGTATTTTGTTGGTTTTTGCTTAAAAATTTGCACACACTATCTCAAATGGTCACAACTGTAAGCCTACATCAACATGCAGCGCGTCGAATTCGTATTTAACAATCAATCATTCACTTGTTCATTTTCATGAAAAACACAATATTTGATAACTTTTCAAGCTTACCAAATTGTGTTTTTAGGTTAATTCCTTAACTAACACACTTAGCATTCACATCATCATCATCATCATCTTCATCATTCATCATTCATCATCATACATAACTTTTTCCTACTCAAACATGTGAAGGCATATTTACAAACACTTGGTAGGCACATGCAACCCTAAAATTCATTCTAGAGCATAAACTCAAATTCATGCTTAAAAACTTAACAAGCAAGATGATCTAAGCTTAGATCAAGCATATAAAAACCATAACATCGCAAAATAAGAAGTATGAGTTTATGCTCTTACAAACCATAGTTTGAAATACACATAAACCCTTAACCAAAACTTAATGAAATTCTTAATAAGAGGGTTAAGAGTAATACCTCTAGAACTTGGATAGGTTGTTCTAGACCTTGAGATGAGAGAAAATTTGCTCAACACACTCCCCTTAACAACCAGCCACTCTAAGCTCTCTCTCTCTTTTTTTCTAAGGCTAGAGAGGAAAGTTAGAAGTGAACTAAAAATTAGAAGGTTCAACTAAATGGTTCTAGTTCTAACATACAACCCTTATTTCTAGGTGGAAATTTCCCAAATTTTCCACAATTATTTTTATTTCTAAAATTCTCTTTAAATTGCATATTGGTCCTTACAAGACAAAATATTTGCCTTCTAGTCCCCAAAGTGGCCGGCCATGCATGTGTTGGAGCCAAGAAAAATCTTTTCAAACTTATCTCTAATTGGTTTCTTGTTCCCCAATGCCACCCAATGTAATCGGCCATTCGGCCTAGTTGGAGGCTTTTGGGTACACTACTGCAAAATGTGGATACCACGATAGAGCTTCCACGACCTTTTTAAAAAAACAGTCATGGAAAATATGGTAAAAACACGGAGCGGAACAGAGTTTTTGAAAACTTTCGTGGAAAATGTTGGGTAAGGCACGGATTTGGGCACTTTTCGGAAAAAAGTGTTGATTTTGTGACTTAAATATTTGCATATTACATGTTCGATAAAATTCCTCTTTGATTAGGTTGTGTTTCATTTCCATAGTTAAGTAAAGTTTTTATTTAGTTTCTTGATTTACAAAGATTTAATGTATGCTTTCGTATGCTTTTTATGTGTTTCGGTGCCATGATTTTGTAATGATTTAATGACGATAATTTTTTGCTTTTAAAGTGTTTCGGCGCTTCCTTGTTTTAGATTGATTTAAAATGTCGCAACATAATGAGGAGGAATTGTCAACTCAAACTCAAATTGGAAAACCACGAAGAACCAACTTACTAAGATTCAATTCTGACGAAGATGGTAAACGAAGAGCAACTCTTTTGAGAATAGTCCACATTGTTAAGTTAAAGGGAGAATGAATTGAAGTTTCGTTTGACACGAAAGGGCAACCATTAGGCAAGGAAGGAGATGAATTACAAAGTTGGATTGGAGTGCTTGCTTGAGAGCACATTCCCATTTGGATATCTGACTTTAGAAGTGTCTATTTAGCCCTACGAAAAGAAAGAGTGTGGGTGGAAGTCGTAACTTTTTTTACTGTGGAACCATCATTTATAAAACAAGCTTTAAAGTCATGTGGAGAGTCAGCAAAAAATTTTAGATATGATCTTTACCAAGCTTTTAACAGGGATCAAATTGATGAAGAAACTGTGTGGCAACAACCGCCAAAAGTGGTTCACAATTACCCCAACATTAGTGTAACGATCCGCCTAGCACAGGCCGTTACCTTACATACATACGTACTTGCTTATCGTACTTACTTATTTATTTGATAAAAAGCAGTGGAAATTTTTTTTTATACTAGCTTATATACGTCTAAACGTAATATTCATATCGTGAATAAAATATTTAACATACGAAAATACATATTGAACGAAACGCGTAGCGGCATCGTATTCCCACAATTTCACAGTGTGTCCCGCCTCGTACTTCCATCTTGCATCACCCATTGCTGTCAGTTGGCTTACCTACAGCATAAACGTCAAACTATGAGCTAACGCTCAGTAAGCACAACTATCTAAACCGCGACCTAACATACGCTTTCTAACTTAACTTACCCTAACGTCACATAACATTTCATATCGTCATACATCATCACATATCGCATACTTACATAACATATCATTTAATGGCATAGCATAACATATGCATGGTCCAGTTATGATCGTTTTAACTTTCTTCATTCTTATTTACTTACTTATCTTGCTTAAGGCCCTTAACTTAAGTGTCTGTACCCGGCGCGCAACTATGGAGTGGTTGGGGCGGCCAGCCTAGTCCAACTCAAACCATAGTTCAACCCGACCTCGGACGGGTGGTACAACACTGGCAAGCTTGCTTGCCATCTTACTTTCTTATTCTTTAATCTCATCTTGCATTTAGTGAACATGCATCGTGATGTCACTATTACATAAATCATAACATGTTTGCATTTTACCCTTCATGCTCAGCCTGCACATTCTTCTTGCATACATAACATATTATCTTATTGCATAACATGTCATATAGCATATTGCAAATCACAACATAACATAGCATTCATCTTAACATACTCTAAGGCACACAATAAGCACACCAAAGCATCAATCAACATACATTCCTAGCATGCATCTATCATACTTGGGCAAGTATCAACATACATACCTCTTTTTGCTATGTCCTTCTTGATGCTGTTATTCCACTGGCACAGCTGTAGGTTTGCTCCTGCTTGAGTAAGGACATATGTGAGATTCTGCTTCTAGTTGTAGAATGTTGGTGCCCTAACCAACATACCTACTAAAATTTAGTTGTATGTCCCCGTCAGATACCTGACTTGTCCAATTTGGCCTTTTACTGATTGGGAATAATTTGAACTTGATTATCCCCTTAAGAGGCTACATTGGATAATCTCGTGGCTAGATCTTAATTTACTGATGGGCTTTCTTTTAAAACTTTGGGCTATAACTTCTCATTATAGCCTATTGGGTAAATCTCCATTACCCACTTTTCTTGGCCCATTTCAATTTATGGCAGTCCTTAGGGTTACGTTGGATAACCCGTAAGGGTACCTCTTTACTAACTGTTGGGTCAACCAAAGTTGATATTTGGTCAACTACTGGTCAACCATCGTCAATTCTGGGCTTTTTGGGCTCAGTCCGATAACTCGGGTCCTATTCCCGGATACAGCCCGTAATCAGCTTGATTATCATTTTAATCTTGAAAATCCATCTTCTTATCTTAAACCGCATTTCTTAACTCAATATTCACTTTCCTTTCCTTTTGCACTTTTACAAGATTTTTCTTAAAAATCCTTAAAACTCTTTATAAAATTCCGATATTTGAAATAACTATTTGTAAATGTCGTTAAGGTCAAAAACTGCCTTTGGAACAGTTTTCGTAGTTAAAATAACAGTTTAGAAACACTTTACAGTTTTTAGAAAATATTTTGTAAAAGCTAAGGTGCAGGAATTTTCAGATTCCCTGCGCACCCTTAATAAAACACACCCAGTTTAAAAATCCGTTGAGAATCTGAAAAACTTGTCTTCATGAAAGTTGTAGCTCTCGAAAAATGCTAAAACTTTCATGTTTTGCAAAAAATCTAGTTCTACCTGTATTAGTACCAGTTTTTGTTTGAAACTGGCTAACTCTGAAAAACTGGGTGAAAACTGGGTCTGGGGATCAGCCACAGGTTTTGCTAAAAACGGAGGCCGTTGGAGCCTCATTTTGATATTCCGTACACGTAATCTCCTAGGAAAAATTGTTCTGAGAAACTTTTGTGTTTCGAGTTTTACCCTATTCGGCCTCTAAAGGCCTTAAAATTTCACTTTTCCAAAACTGGTCAGATTCTAATCCGAGTTTGGCAGTTTTGGGTTTACGTCCGGTTTACGTCCTATTTCGCGAATCCATCTCGACCGACCACATCGGGAGCCTACGATTCAAGCACACAATATTTTTTAACGTCCCATCCAAACCCATAATCCGTTATATACAGTCCATGCAACCCAAATCCAAAATTATAAACCTAGGGTTGCTTGGTTCTAATCATTTGCATCATCACATACAAGCATCACAAAAATCCAACCCTAACTAACATGCATCAAAGGGGGCTGCCTTGGCAGATTTCGGCCACAAATTGGGGGAACATACAACCCTAGTTTCTAGCATGAAATTCGATCACAAACAAACATAAATCAAGTAAGATTTAAAGCCAATCAAACCCTAGATCTAGCAAACCAAGCATACACCAAACTAGGGCATAAAAATGAAATGGACTTAAGTCCTTACAATCCAATCGAATCCTCAAATTAAACTTGAAATTAAGCTCAAAATAAGGAGGATTAGGGCTCTAGAAAATTACCTTGACCAAAGCTAAAGTTTGGTCACAAAATCTTCCTCCTAGCCTTCCTCACCACACGGCCACACCTAGGGAATGGGCACCAAAATTTTTGGTTTGATCTCTTGGTTGATCCTCCTTGAATCCGAACTCAACACAAACAATAGCCCAAAAAAAATTTTCAACTTTCTCTCACCCTTTCTCCTCCTTCTCTAGTTCAGCCACACCCCCAAACCCACAAGAAAAAAATCCAAACTTTGCTCTAGCTTCTCCTAGCTCAAATCCAACACTCAAGGAGCAAAAGCCCTCAACCAATTTTGGTTTTCTCCCTCTCCCTCTCACACTCCCTCGGCTGCCGAATTTCTTGAAGAAATTTTGCAAGAGGTTGGCTGTAAATTCTCAATAAAATGAATAGGGAGAATGGGGGGGTATTTATAGACAAAGGGGGATTTGGGTGGTTGGTTGCTTGGCCCTAATTTGTGGCTTTTTTCCTTTCCTTTCCCCTAGTGCTGCCGACCAACATGTGTGGAGGGGAGGCTTCCACATCTTCAAAGTTCCTTAGTGGGGAGTATGTCATTGCAATGAGGTCATCTTCCACTAACTCATCTAAGGCCTTGTTTGGCTTTCCTGCTTCTCCAAAACTCCATTTTTTCTTTTCTTTGAACAACACAGATAATTCTAATATTGTGGTTCACCAAAACACAATATTTTTATATCGTACCAAAGTATCAAATTTATCTGTGTGAATTTTGGATCGAAAAATATTTTCCTTAATTTTTTTCCGAACCCCTTTTTGCCCTTAAATCTAAACTTACTGTGCTTGATTTTCTAGGGACATTTTAAGGCTTATTCTTGCTATCTAATTCACAACACATTATTCCCGGAACTCTTTCCGAACTGTACTTTCAAAATCCCTGTAAAGTCAACCATTTGACTTTTTGTCGGTCAAACTTTGACTTTTTCGGTCAAAGTTGACTTTCGTAAACTCATACACCGTTCCGGCCTTTTCGACTTGAAAGGTCCGTTTTCGAGCTTAGAAATCATTTTTGAGTCTTCTCGACCCATTAAAACTCGTAAAATCTTTCAAAAGCTCTAAACCGAGCATTTTCACGCATACCTTCATAATGTAAAAATAATTCCTTAGAAGGGAAGTAAGAACATGAAAGTTCGAGGTATTACAATTAGCCAGGATGATTGGGAAAAATTCATTGCGTATCGACGTACCATGGAATTCAAAAGACTATCCAAAAAGGAAGTGAGATAAGAAAGAAGAGCAAATACAGATCAATCGAGGTCCGCGACGGATATAGGAAATGTGACCAAATTTATGTATGTGAATTACTTGGACAAAATGTGTAAATGGTATGTTGTACTTGCAATTTTTTCCTTTTTCTTTGCTAACGGTATTTTTTAAACTGCAGCTCAAGAAGACTGGAAAATGGGCAGGGCGGCATACTAGGCGGTTGGACATGCACATCAAATCCGATGGAGAGTTTAAGAATGCATCATTTAAAATTATTGCCGATACAATAGTAAGTTTTTGAATCCATGGTCTAATATATTCATCCCATACACTTCTTTATGTTTACGAGTTCATAACATATTCTCTGATTGTTACAGGATGACTTCAATGAACAAGAGACACAAGGAAGTTTCGAATCTGTGGGGACAAATGACATATTGACCAAGGCATTAGGCAATGATGAGCATTCGGGTCAAATCTAGGGTCAATCTAAGTTTGTCAAGCAGTCACAATACTTTAACCTTATGCAAAGTTCAAGGGAAAATGCTGAAGTCTCAGATATGAAATGACAGCTTGCCGCATTGGAAAGAACCATACAGGAACTTTGTGCGAAGCACGGTATCAACCGAAAGACTATGGCCGAGGAGATGACCGCACCAACTGTTGATCAACACAACAACTTTAAGGCTAGTTACACCTTGAATGAAAATGAAGCTAGGTCGTCGAATCCGCAGCCTATGCCGAACGCAAGTAAGGAATGACAGCTCTTTCTTACTGATTTAGTTAACAGAGGAGATATGCTTGTTACAATCAATAGGGTATACATGGACTGTGTTCTGACCAACACAGTCCATGGGATTCCTTTAGGTGAGGAGAATGTATGAGTGACAATTACAGTCCCAAAACTAAAACGTGCACTCCTACCTATTCCGACGAACGAACCCACATGTATTGAAGAAGCTGTCGGTGGGTTTGTTGCTTGGCCGAAAAGATTAGTCATCGTTCAAACAAGTTTGAGCCAGGCAAGTCAAGGTCCCACTCATGCTATTGACTGAGAAGCTGACGGAAGCAAACGCACCAAAAAGAGAGCAGAGAAGAAGAAAATACAGTCACAATTGGAGATACAACAACAACCGGCATAACAAGAAGTACCTTCATTCGACTTTAGTCAAATTCACTTCGAATTGAGACCTTTGGCATATTACGCACAAAGTTCCATGCGTGACGATACCCAAATAGCGTGCCCATTATAACAGTTCGTCATTGGCGATTACATGCCCATATATATTGGGTTTGAAGATGTATACTGTTTCATAACATTTAAAGAAATTAGTGCAAACAACATAATGGTTTACATCAGATAATACATTTATCCTTAAAAAATTAAATTATTTATACTTGTTAATCTTATATATGTTGTTTTTACGTAACAAGTGTGTAATTATTTTGCAGATACTTAGCGGATTTTTTACGCAAGATTAGGTATAGATCAACGGTTCGAGTTTATTTCTCCAGTCCTTATCTCACTAGTTCAACAAAATGTAGATCACAAAGCCTACGTTCGAGAGAAGGCTGACAATATTCTACGGATCTTGAGAAACATACCAAAGGGAAAGTTGTTTCTCATGCCATATAACAGCGGCCAACATTGGATCTTGGCAGTTATTGATCTTGTAACACCCGAAATTTTCATGGACTTGTGATTTCCTTATTCATAAGAAAGTAAAAGTTCGTATGATGTGTTTATAAGATGTTTGATGGAAAATTATGAATAGCCATGTGAAATTCATAATTTTATTAGCTAATGTTAGAGTTCTCATTAAATTGGCTATAAGACTCAAAATAGAATGCCGAGATTAGCAGACGGCTTTTTGAGTCAAAAAGAACGAAAAAGGATGTAATTTTACGAAAGTCAAATGTTTGACCAAAAAGTCAAAGTTTGACCAAGAACGGGTCAAAATATTGACTTTGCAATATGATGAAATGCAGTATGAGAAGAGACTGCAAAAACTTTTTATGGTCAAGATAGCAAGAATAAGCCTTAAAACCACCCTAGAAATCAAGCACAATAAGTTAAGGACTAAGGGCAAAAAGGTCTCCGAAAAATAAGAAAGAAAGTTTTTCGGTTCGATTTTGCACAGAAAAATTTTGGACCGAAGTACAGTATGAAAATACGGAGCACAATATTGGAAATATCTGTAAAAGCACAAAAAAATGGACAATTTTGGTGACCAAACAAACAAGGCCCTTGTTTTTAAGGGAATGACCTCATGTAGTTCTTAAAGGATGACATCACAAGTGTGAGCTAAGCTTCTTAAGCAAGGAAAATTTTCTAGAAAACTCTATAACCTTCTAGCCTCTTCCTTGCTCCTTGGTCGGCCACATGTCCCCCTCCCCTATAAATAGATGCCCAAATACCCATTTTTATTCACAAAACCAAGCCAAACTCTTGCCATATTTATGCTAAAAAATCCGTGGGTTTGAGGGAGAAAAAGAGAAGAGAAAACCAGAAATTTCTAGAGGGCTTTTGCTTGTGAGGTACTCGGCTTTGCTAGGGAGAAGCAAGAAAAAATTTTGAGAACTTAGAGACCCATTTTTGGGTGTGTAGCCGTGGGTTTGGGAGGAGAGAAATAGGAGTGAAAAAGCTGGAAAAATTTGGGGGAAAAGCTTGTGAAGTGATTCGGTTGTGAGGGGATAAAGCAAGGAGCCAAAAGAAAATTTTGGGTGCCAAAGTTAGACCCAAAACCGTGAGCTAGGAGGAAGCCAAGGGACCAAAGGAGATTTGGGATTTCCAAACCCTAACTTGGGTTTAAGGTAAATCTTGACCCAAATCTTTCAATTGAGTTCAATTTGAGCATTTTAATTGTGGTTCAAGTGGGTTTGTAAGGACATAAGTCCAATTTTAATTTAAGCCCTAGATGTGTTAGTGTGTGCTTGGTTAGGGATTAGGGTTGGTTGGCTTATTTATGATGTTTGCTTGCATGATTTGTGCTTGAAAAATTGTTAGGAAGCATGCTAGATGGTGAATGATTATGCTTAGTATGTCCCCTGATTTTTGGTCACAAAACCTGCCCTATGCAGTGGCTGATTTGGCTGCTAGATAAGGGTGAAAGCTGATGCTTGAATTAATGGAATACAAAAGCTAGAACACCATGCAGCCAAGGACTAGGACAGTCAGTTTTGGGGGCTGCATGGGTATGTTGGATTAGCATGAATGAATGTATGGGATGTTAGAAACATTGCTTGATTGATATATAAGCTCCCGATGTGATCGGTCGAGATAGATTCCGCGAAATAGGACGTAAACCGGACTAAGCAACCGAAACTGACATTTTGGATTCGAAACTGGCCAGTTTCGGGAAAGTAAAATTTTAAAGCCTTTAGAGGCCGAACTGGGTAAAACTCAAAACATGAAAGTTGTTCGGAAGGATTTTTCCTAAAGGACAGAATGGGCAGAATCTCAAAATGAGGCCCCAATGGCCTTCGTTTTTACAAAAACCCGTGGCTGATCTGCCCAGACCCAGTTTTGATGATCAGCCAGTTTCAAACAAAAACTGGTATGAATCCAGGCCGAACTGGATTTTTCACAAAACATGAAAGTTTTAGCATTGTTTGAGGGCTACAACTTTTGTGAAGAAAAGTTTCTCAAATTTGGAGTCAATTTTTAAACTGACATTGTTTTATGAAGAGCATGCAGGGAACCGAAAATTCCTGCACAGGATTTTCTAAAACTGGTTCAGAAAAACTGTTTTTCTTCTAAAACCCACTATTTTGACTATGAAAACTGTTGCAAAGGCAGTTTCCAGCCCTAAATGATTTGTATAAAGATTCGTTCCGAAAACATGAATTTTTATAATTCTCCATTTAAAAAAAAAACCACAAATTTTAAGGTTTCGGATTTGAAATTCCAAAACTTACAAAAGTAAGAAAAATGAGATTTTAAACCACATGTTTTCAAGATAAGGAAAATTGAATTTTAAGCCAAGGTAAAGCAAAATGAACATAACAGGCGATTTTCAGTCCTTAATAATTTTAAGGAGCCTGTTTTAAGAAAATGAATTTTTACAAGTTAAGAAAAGAGTTTTTGGGACTTATTTACCCAAAACTTTCCAAGTCAAGGAAAGATGAGATTTTTCTTAAAGTTAAGATTTTCAAGAGGTATTCCTTAACTTTTTCAAGGTAAGGAAAAGAATGAAATTTCAAGCCAAGATAAGCAAAGTAAGCGTAACGGGTAGTTTTCAATCTTAAACGACCTTTATGACTTATTACAAGAGGACTGAAGAATTTTGAAGCTAAATTTGCTTAAAATTCCAAAGGATGAGAAAATAATGTTTTCAAGATAAAATGGATTTTTTTTTCAAGCTAAAGGTTAGTAAGCAAGTCGATTACGGATAGTAACCGGAAGTTATGTCCGAGTTAGTGGGCTAAGCTCAAAGCCCAAAGTTTAATCTTAAGGGTTACCCAATATAACCCTAAAGGATACCAAGGTTAATGAATTGGGCCAAGACTTAGGGTTATTGATAAGATAATAACCCAATGGATTATGGATCAAGTAAAAGTAAAACATAAGCTCAAGAGAAAGGAAGTGACCAATCAAGTTTAGCAAGAGGTATTACAGGGGACATACAACTAGGGTTGTTCATGGATGTTGGTTAGGATACCAACATCATATATCATGATTTATGGTAAGATAAGATAACCTTATCTTACATTTTGATTGAAACAGGAATAGGAACCTATTGATATATCACGAGGACCGATACGTCAAAAGCGTAGGACCTTAGGTAAGTACAAACCTCACTTGTGGTATGGAAATAGTAAATAATTTGAAGTATGCTATGTTTCACGCTATGTTATGTGTAATGCCATCATGTTTTAAAGATGCCATGTTTTCAAGTATGCTATGTTTTAAAGATGTCATATGTTAAAGATGTTTTAAGGTTGTCATTTTTTAAAGATGTCGAGTTTTACAGGGTGTTAAGTTTTTAAAGAATGCTATGTTTCGAAGATGCCACGTTTTCAAAAAGTGACATGTTTTAAGAAGATCATGTTGTAAAAATACCATGATTTATGTTATGCAAAGTATGCCATGTGTATGATTTTGTGACATCATGAGGTATGTTCACTAATGATAAACCACTAGGTAAAAATACACAAGTAAGGTATCGTACCAACCTCCCATCAGGTGGAGGGTTTTCATGTTCAAGTTATGATTATCACCCTCTCGTTGATGCGAGAGGTATAATCAATCATGTTTCCCAGAATTGTTAGGGACCTTACAACCCTTAACTTTATCTGGAAGCGCGCTATAATTCTGGTACGTACACAAGGAGCCCACATGTTAAAAGAAGATTATAAGTCAAGTTAAAAAAAAAAGATGCATAAATGAACATAAATGGTTCATGCATATGTTATATGATGATGTATGTTTTCAAGATGTTTAAAATGAAAAATGTTTTGTGAGATTAAAGTTTGTACTTGCTGAGCGAAAGCTCATCAGATATATTCCATACTGCAGGTATAGATAAAAGGCCTGTAGCTTTACTTGGTAGGCTTGGAGACGATGCAGCAAGTGAAGGGCGGTGTGGGATACCACTATGCATAATTTCCACAAAGTATTTAAGTTATGAAGTTTTTCAAGTATGTTTAAATGTCAAGTTATGCTATATATGTATGTACTAATTTCAAGTCACGATTCAAAACGAAGTTTAAGTTTTCAAGTTTCAATAGAAGTTTTAAAAGAAAAGAAAAGAAAAATTTATTCTGAAATTTTCTACAAAGGTTAAGTGTTTTAAAATCAAAGACGAAGTCGAGCAAGTAAGGTAACGGTCCCCCACTCGCGTGGTCGGCCCTACGTGGGTGGTTGGGGCATTACAGATCTGTGGGATGACTCGGTCCTGTATTTTAATCCTTTAGGAAACGAACCGGGTGATGATTTTAAAGACCTAATTATGATGTAAGTATTCTTTGATGTTCATATCTCTGATTTGACATAATATAATTATTGTTGTAATTGTTTTGAAATTTGTTAAATTGTTAGGGCACTTAATGATTGAAAATTGTTGGTAGGGAGAGGAATAAGAAAGCGACGCACCTGGGAGATGTTGATTGATACTATTCGATGTCCTATACAGGAAGGTTATGTAGAATGCGGTTATTTTGTGTTAGCTTTCATGCGAGAAATAATCTTGACTGTTGATGGACTAGCCTCACTTCAAGCTAAGGATTTTTATACTAATGCTGACATGAGTTTGATTAGGCAAAAGTGGGCTATGTTTGTAATGCGATTTATACAATATTGACTAGGAACAACATATAAATTTTGTACTCTTGTTATATTAATTGTTGTACATTGTGATCCAGGTAATTACAGATTATTTATCATTTTATTCTTGGCTGTGTAATACTAGAGAACACGACGGTTTCTTTGATAAACCGTCGTGGTAGGCTAACTTACCGCGACGGTTTTTTACGTAGAACCGTCGTGTTATGTTCTTAAATGTCCACATTTGGGCCCTATTTTTGCCCATTTCGCGACAGTTAAAAAATCGTCGTGGAATCTTAAGGTTCCACAACCCTAGATTCGATGACGGTTAGAAAACTATTGTGATATCCATATTCTGTAGTACTGTTAAGAAAATCCATAAATTCCATAAATCAAAAATTATATATTTATCCACAATTACTTGACCTCCAAGTAGGGCCATGTTTGGCACTCCCTCTAATACGTAGTCTAATTTCTTGATAATCCAGATATTGCCAATACTGTTATAACTATTAACTGTACAATATTGCCAGACTGCAGTCCAGAATTTATCTAAACTTAACTGGACCGCGTATAGGTTTTTCTTAGGACTTGAAGCTACTTAGTCCTTATTGCTCCAAATATTACTCCTGATTATTCTAGAGTGATCTCATTCCTTATTCTTACTTCTTCATTTGTAATGACGGTTGACCATAGTATAATTTCAATACTGCTTATTATACTGCAATACCATCTTATTTAAGTCATAATTTATCCTGATCATTTATTGGCCCAAACAAAAATCATAATTCATGGTTTGGCCTTTTTCATAAAGCTTTATCATTGGCTTAATAAATTATCATTGAGTCTTATAATACTTATATGAACTCAAACATACTCTGATAATCAAATCAGATCATGAGCTTCATGTTGACATATATGATTCAGACTTAGATATAATTAGCTTTTTCTTATATCCAAGGAAATCAAAAGTTTATCAAAATTTTGGGTTATTACAAATAGAAAATTCCAAAATAACATAATGCAATACAAAATTTTAAAATTATAGCACAACATACATCTATGGTTACTAAATGGAGGAAAAAAAAGAAAAAAATAATTTATGTAGCGAAAAGTATAGTATGATTGATATTAAAATTTTTACCATACTCATAAGATTGAACAAACCGATGTTGTCATATGCAATAATTAATTTACATGAATACATATATGTTTGATAATCAGTTCTAGATGATCAAGATTCGAGATGATAAGCACTAACCATATTGTAGAGTTGGGAGTTTTGGATTTAGATTGCATTTTGTCATCTAGAAATGTTGCCCGAAATAGGCTATAAAAGTTCAGTATGTAAATTACAACTGTGCAATAAATTCTGGATACACCGTGAAAAAAGCCTTAAAATAAAAAATTATCTATATCCATATATAACTATTTATTTAAACTCATGTACCATTCAAATTTCAAATAATATCTAATCCAAGATATTATCTCGTCTTGTCTATTTCTAAAATTTAAATAAGTTATGATCCTTATCCAAGATATCAAATTTTTATTCAAACTTCAAATTTCAAATATTATCATCTTATCCAATATAATAATTATTTGAATTTCAAATAACTTATCGATCAAAATACCTTTACTAGTAACTAATTATATCATGTATAAATTTTACTTATATGCTTGTACCCAATATATATAAAAGCTTAGATTGGAAAAAAGTGATTGCTTTGAAGGTAAAAAGTGTATTCGGTCCAACCCAAATTAGTTTTCTAGTATTGAGATCCAATCAAATCCAATTAAAGTCAGTTATTTGAAA
This sequence comes from Ficus microcarpa, assembly GCA_025413485.1. Classification (NCBI taxonomy): domain Eukaryota; kingdom Viridiplantae; phylum Streptophyta; class Magnoliopsida; order Rosales; family Moraceae; genus Ficus; species Ficus microcarpa. Next base: position 3,444,012 of record CM046377.1, on the reverse strand, counting down.
AAAGAAAATGGATTGGATTGGATTGAGTTGGTTTTTTTAATCGGTTGATTGAATCAAATGAACACCCCCATTTTCTTCCTACTTACCAAATATAACCTTGGATCATCTCCAAAGTAAATGTCAATTCAAAATCAATTAGAGCTGACTGAAATGAACCATCAATTCTGTCAACGTTCCCATATATTGGTCATGTTGGCGATTTTGTAACGAAAACTTTGACCTATAGTACGAAGGACTAGTTGACAAAAAACTAATGCTCCCGAAACTGACAGATATTTTGCAATCTAATTAAGCTTAAATTTTTTACATTCGTATAGAGTTACACTACCGTTAGTAAGTTCAAAGATGTTTTGGCGTTTTTACGGTAAAAATATGTTATGTGTGTCTCTAATTGTAGTTACAAGGTTATATTAGGACTGCTGCTTAGTATAACTAAATGTGACTGTTAGGTTTACAGGTGTCAATATCTTATAGGTTTTGTTATAATATAAAGAGTCTGTTACGTGATTAGATTTTTTAGTCTAAGTGGTTTTGTATACTCTGAAGCAAACGAGAATGTTGTAGGGTTTGTAAAAGGGGTTGTTTGGAAAGTGCTTGTTTCTCGAGAATCTAAGAGAGAAAGAGTGAGAAACTGATAACCATTGTAATTTCAAAACTCTTGAGATGCATCTACCATAGTGAATTGGACTAGGGAGCTATTCCCTACCTTGGGGTTGGAATCCATGATCCGAACCAAATAAATCCTTTGTTCTTAGCTTGATCTGTTCCTCTAATTTCAATTTTGTTTTTCCTTGTGTTCGATTCTCTGGTTTCTTGCCTGTTTGGTCTTTTGCAAATCGGAGGGTGAAATTTTATCACAATATCATTAACCATTTCAAAACTACATATTTCAGACAGTTTAAATGGTTTGATATTTTAGTGAAAAACCCAATTAATTTAAATAATAGATAATTGATTTTGATTGTTTAATCTTATTGGTAAATGAATTTTTGTTATTTCACAAAATATAACAAGTCTTTCACGTCTAAAAGACACAAATATGATATAATCGTATGCATACATATATATATATATTTATATTTATATCAAGAAAAATAACATCAAAAATCACACAAAAATTATAAAATAGTTTTTTTTTCTTCCTTAAATTACAGCATGTTAAGATGTTGGATTTCACCAAATATAAAAAATACAAATCATAAAACGTTGAATATATTACACAACTCAAGACTATAATGGTAGACAGAATAATATCTAAAACATAACGAAATAGAAAAATAACTTAATAACTTAATATTTCTATTACGTATTTTTAACAGGAAAACTACACGCACCCCACCCTCCGAATTATCTTCAATCATTATCCACTTCCCACCTTTCTTCACGCACCCACGTTTTTCTTCCTTTCCTGCTCTCTGCGACCAAACTAAAGTCCATGTTGGAAAGTCAGATTGGGTCTACCCTAATTGTTAGGGATAGGATCGAATTCTATTAGGTGTCCCATATGTAAGCCCTATTTTTAAGGGATTCCCAACCACTTTTCTATTTATATGTATAAGTTAAAGGTGTCCTTGTACTATAAATATATAGATAGGATGTGTACTTTAAAAGTAAGTAATCGTGGAATATAATTGATAGAGCAGTGTTTTGTTCGACTCCTTCCTTTCCTTAGCTTTTATGGTATCAGAACAATAAAGGCTATTTTTAGTCGAGGGAGATGAAGGTCGTTATGGCCACTGACGTTGTAAGTAGAGATGGTTCAGAGGCTACTTCTAAGACCCCGCAACCTGTCTCTAAAAGTACTTCCACTGCTTCCTTTGAATCTACGTCCCTGCAAATTACGCCTCACAAACTCAACGGGAAGAATTATCTTCAATGGTCTCGTTCCGTCCAAATGGTTATTCGTGGAAAAGGGAAATTTGGCTATTTGGATGGCTCTATCTCTAAACCTAATCTGACAAAGTCTACTTTTTCAAATTGGGACATCCATAATTCTATGGTTATGGCTTGGCTCATTCATTCCATGGAGGATGCTATTGGTGAAACCTACCTGTTTCACCCGACTGCGAAGGATATTTGGGATGCTATTTCTTTGGTCTATTCTGATCTTGCAGATTCGTCTCAGGTTTTTGAACTGCGTAATCAGGCCCAGAATCTCCATCAAGGGGACATGTCCGTCACCCAATTTTTCAGCACCCTTAAAAAATTATGGCAGGAACTCGATCTTTTCACTCTCTATGAATGGCACCACCCTGAAGATGCCATTTTATTTCGCAAGATTGTTGCTCAGGAACGAGTCTATGATTTTTTGGTTGGTCTTAACCGGGACTTGGATGAGGTTCGTGGTCGAATTTTGGGCATTAAGCCGTTACCGACTATTGATGAGGTGTTTACTGATGTTTGCTGCGAAGAGAGTCGACACCGTGTAATGCTTATGGACTCTTCCGTGTTGGTTCTTGAAACCTCGGCTCTAATGGCGCGTGGTTCCGATAACCATAGTAAGTCTCGCCCCAAGAAAAATTCTTCTTGGTGTGACCATTGCCAACGGCCATATCATACCTGTGACACATGCTAGAAGTTACATGGCAAACCAGAGAATTGGGTCCCGAATAGGCTTCGTAACAAGGATGGAAAAGGTCTTCAAGCTTCCTTAGATTCTTCATCGAACAAAACTAATGCATCGATAAGCCTCTCCAAAACTTAATTGGATCAACTCTACAAGCTTCTCTCCATCACACCCATAAGTTACAACATGGCCAGCATAGGTACTTCATTGACTACATTCGGTGGTCTTCTTGCGCAAGGTGAGCTTTGGATTATTGACTCTGGAGCTTCAGATCATATGACCGATTGTGACCATTTTTTCTCTGTCATATGTCCCAAGTTCGGGTAATCATAAAGTAAAAATTGTAGATGGTTCTTTTACGGCAGTTGCTGGTGTGGGTACTGTTAAACTTAGTTCCCAAATCACGCTTATGGGCGTCCTCCATGTTCCTCATCTTTTGTGCAATCTTTTATCTATTAGCAAAGTTACAAAAGATTTGCACTGTGTTGTCCATTTCACACCTTCTCTATGTGTTTTTCAGGAACAGCGTTCGGGGACGAAGATTGGCAGTGCTAGAGAGTTATCTAGACTTTATTAATTCGAAAATGACTCAAGCGTGAGTGGACATGTGAAAGCCATTGTTACCGATTCATCCCTTTCCAGACATCAAAAAATTATGCTTCTTCATTGTCAACTAGGGCATCCCAGTTTTCTGTACTTAAGACATTTGTTTCCTTCTTTATTTCATAATAAAGATTCATTTCAATGTGAAGTGCGCCAATTAGCAAAACATAGACGTGTCTTTCTTCCTCCTCAAATTTATCGTGCTTCCAAACCGTTTGCATTAATTCATAGTGATATTTGGGGTCGATCTCATGTTAGTTCTCTTTCACACCAACATTGGTTTCTTTCCTTTGTTGATGATCATACTCGGGTGTGTTGGGTTTTCTTATTACGTGGTAAATCGGAAGCAACTCTAGTTTTTAAAAATTTTCACGCCGTGGTCAAGACTCAATATAATGAAAACGTTCAAATTTGGAGAACTAATAATGGGATAGAATTTTTTAATTATGCCCTTAATAGTTTCTTACTTGACAATGGCCTTTTACATCAAAGTTCGTGTGTCAACACACCTAAACAAAATGGTGTCTCCAAAAGAAAAAATCGTCATTTGCTAGAAGTTACTCGAACATTGTTATTTACGTCGAACGTGGCTAAGTGTTTTTGGGGTGATGCAATTCTAACGGCGTGTTATTTGATTAACCGGATGCCTTCTCGTGTCCTAAATTATCAAACTCCGTTAAATTGTCTCTCCCAATTTTTTTCCACAAAATAGATCCTTCTCGTCCCTAGACCAACGTATCTTTGACTGTTCCGCCTTTGTCCATGTTCATGATCCACATAGGTGTCACAGGGTCCAAGAGGGTCTGACAATAGGAGTAAACTAGACCCTTGTTTACTCAAATGTGTTTTCCTCGGATACTCCACTACTCAAAAGGGATTTCGCTGCTACTCTCCCATTCAAAAACGTTATTTTGTTTCTAGGGATGTAACATTTTTTGAAAATCAACCATTTTTTCATAAATCAAATTCGGCTGAGGACTCACTTGGTTGGGATTTTAGTCTAGATTCAGATATTTCAAATTCCAAGCCTATTTCTCGCCATTCAAATTGGAATTCAAATATATATGTGGGAATATTTTTGGGATTGTTCTCCTTCCTCTGAATCCAAACCTACTCCACAGCCCCCTGAAAAGCAGCCCCAATTTCAGTCCCCAAAAAATCCTCCTTCTCCAAATATTTCTCCACAAAATCCTCCTTCTACAAATATTTCTCCACCAAATATTTCTCATCAATCCCAACTACCTCCATACGGATTCTCTCCAAAATTTTCCGCACCAAATCTTTCAAATCAACCTCAACCAACTCAACATCTCTCCACTTTTTCCTCTCCAAATCCGCATGTTGACCTTTCCCAAGATATTTTGGTCCCTACCACATCTAATCCCCAAATTCTCTCACCTGCTTTTCCTACCTTTGACCACAATAATTCTGACCATGTGTCAATGAATCTGGCCCACATATTGTTCCTACTCCTAGTCCGGATTATCCCACTGTCAATAGTCCAGATTCTTCCTCTCCTACTCCTAAATTTTTGCCTAAACCCATTCCCGTATCAATCTCCACTCCCATTCATCTGGACGTGCAAACGGCAGGGGGAGAAAAGGTACAACCATTTACACTCCACTTCTCACGCAAAAAGTATCCCAAAAGAAAAAATAAGGTTCCAGATAACAATCAAACACACCAAGATTCCGACTCAAACCCTGTATCTGAAATATACGTGGAAGGTGAGAAGCTGTTGGAAACCAGAAATGTAAAATCTGAAGCAGGTACACCAATTGTGAAGAGAAAAGGAATTCGGTCTTGCACTCAACACCCTATCTCGAAATTTGTGACGTATGCTCATTTGTCCAAGCCAGTTCAAGCCTTAGTTACTAACATGTCACGTGAAGAGGTTCCAGATTCAATTCAAGAAGCATGGGCAAATCCAAATTGGAAACATGTCATCATGGAGGAGATGCGAGCTCTAGAAAAAAATGGGACATGGGAGGTGGTTCTGAAGCCGAAAGACAAGGTTCCCGTCCATTGTGGATGGTTATTTACCATCAAATACAAAGATAATGGGGAGATTGAGAGATATAAAGCCAGATTAGTTGCAAAAGGGTATGCGCAAACATATGGTATTGACTATCAAGAGACGTTCGCACCAGTTGCCAAAATGAATACAGTTCGTGTTCTCTTGTCCTTAGCAACAAATCAAGGCTGGCCTCTACAACAATTGGATCTGAAGAATGCCTTTTTAAATGGAGATCTGAAATAAGAAGTGTATATGGAGTTGCCGCCAGGTAGGGGTGGCAATACAGGTCGCAACATGACGACACGATTCGAAAACGACACGAATTTCACGGGTTCGGTTAGGAAAAATAGGGGTTGTGTCAATTTCGGGTCGGTGACCCGAAATTGACATGGAAAAGAATGGGTTGTGTTCGGGTTGGACCCACAGAACCCGAACACGACATGTTTTTTTTTTGTGTCAATTTTTGGGTCAATGTTCGTATCAATTTCGTGTCAGTTTTGTGTCAATTTTGTGTCAATTTTTAATTTCGGGTTGATTTCGTGTCACGGGTTGAATTTCGTGTCGCATGTCAATTTTGAGTTGTTCGTGTCGCGTGTCAATTTCGTGTTGCGCGTCAAGTTTAGTTCATGTCGTGTCAACCTATTACGGGTTCGTGTCGTGTTCGTATCACGGTTTCGAGTCGTTTTCGAGTCGCGGGTTGCGTTCGGGTCCGTAGAAAAAAATTTTGACACGACTCAAACATGACACGAACTCGACACGTGACACAAATTGCCACCCCTACTGCCAGGATTCAGAAATGGAAGCATGGAGGGACAAGTTTGCAAACTGACAAAATCTTCATATGGCCTTAAGCAATCGCCAAGAGCATGGTTTGACAAATTCACCAAAGCACTTCGTCAACAAGAATATATACAAGCCCATAGTGATGATACTTTATTCTTTAGACATCAGAATGGTAAGATTACCATCTTGATTGTCTATGTTGATGATATTATTTTCACAGGTGATGACAGTGTGGAGATAGAAAGGCTGAAATGGAATCTAGCTTTGGAATTTGAGACGAAAGACCTAAGGAAGCTGAGGTACTTCCTTGGGATGGAGGTGGCAAGAAACAAAACTGGAATCTCAGTTTCACGACAGAAATATGTGATTGATCTAGTTCAAGAAATCGGAATGTTAGGCTGCAAACCTGTGGACACTCCAATGGATCCAAATGTGAAGTTAGAAGTGAATGATAATGGAACTCCAGTTGATAAAGGAAGATACCAATGGTTGGTTGGAAAACTGATATACCTTTCTCACACCAGGCTAGACATAGCTTTTTCGGTTAGTTGTGTAAGTCAATTCATGCATTCAACATTAAAGGAACATATGGAGAAAAACAACAGAATCTTAAGATACTTAAAAGGCACTCCAGGAAAGGGGCTATTTTTCAAGAAGAATGAACATAGAGGAATTGAAGTCTTCACCAATGTTGATTGGGCAGGGTCCATTAATGACAAAAGGTCTACATCTGGCTATTGCTCCTATGTTTGGGGTAACTTGGTCACATGGAGGAGTAAAAAGCAGACGGTGGTGGCTAGAAGCAGTGCCGAGGCTAAATTAAGGTCAATTGCACATGGTATATGTGAAGCTTTATGGTTAAAAATGCTTCTGGAATAAGTGAAGGTTAGTGTTACAGCACCTTTGAAGATCTTTTGTGACAACAAAGCCGCGATTAACATTTCACACAATCCACTCCATCATGATCGGATGAAACACATCGAGGTAGATCGACATTTCATTAAGAAGAAGATTGAAGTAGGTACCATTTGTGTAGTATATGTACCTACTTCGGAGCAAACAGCAGATATCCTAACAAAGGGACTTTTCAGACCAACATTTGAGAAGTTAATGGACAAGCTTGGAATGTACAATCCGTACAATTCAGCTTGAGGAGGAGTGTTCGAAAGTCAGATTGGGTCTACCCTAATTGTCAGGGATAGGATTGAATTCTATTAGGTGTCCCATATGTAATCCCTATTTTTGAGGGATTCCCAACCACTTTTCTATTTCTATGTATAAGTTAAACTTGTCCTTGTACTATAAATATATAGATAGGAGCATTGTTTGTACTATAAATAAACTTGTCCTTCTATGTTTGTTCGACTCTTTGCCCGCCAAAACAATTGCGCCAAAATCACATAGAGAGGAAATCTCAATAGCGGTTCTAGATTCTTCCTTTTCTTTTTAGTTTTATATTTTAAAGAAAAAAAAAAAAAACATTTCAATCAACTAGATTGGTTCTTCACAAACCTCATAGCACATTCAAAAAAAAAAAAAAAACCCTTATCAAACTACCCTTGTCTTCAATTGCCCGTCAAAAACGGATTTAAATCCTTTATCTAATTTTTGATATCTCAAATGATATCTAATAAATAATATTATATCATGTCATTTTAAAAAGTTTGAAATAATTTATAACTGATTTTTAATCCCTTAAAATCTAAAATTTTTTAATGATGTGTCAAAATATTATTGGTTAGACATCATTTTGAATACTAAAATTGAATAGGAGATGTCAATCCACCAAAAACAGTCCACTCTAGTCCAGCCAAAACAAAGGCGCCAAAACCAATAATCGTATAATCTCTCATATTGACTCTTTCTCCTTCTCATACTTTCTTGATTCTCTCTCTTCTTCAAGGGTCGAATGCGGAGGAAAAAGAATAGAAGGAAACCCAGTTGAAGCCTACTGATGATTAGACGTTGCAACCGAAACTAGTGGCCATTGCACCCAAGCCTACTTTAATTCAAATTCATTACACCCACCCCTGTCACCGGCACAATCGTAATCCTCGTGATACCATCCACCATCCTTTGTCGAAAAGCACTATAATTTTTTAGTTTGATGGCTTAGCTGTACTTATATATATATTTTTTCTCTGTTGATTTTCTTTTTAATCAACATATGAAAAAAAATAAAAGGTAAATAATACAAAACTGTTACATGATTTGATTAATATCTTTTTCCTTCTACAACTAAAAGGTTTGTCATTTGATAATTTAGTCATGTAAAAAAATAAAAAAAAACTTATATTTTTTATTAAAGGTTTTTGTGACTAAAGATTAGTCGCAATAAAGTAAATTTAGCGAGAAAAAGAGTTTGGTAGTTAACTGTGTAATTTCTTATAATTTTTTGTAGCTAATATTTTAGTCACAAAAGGTTGTTACTCTTTAGCGACTAAGTTTTGGTCGTGAAATAATACTTTCAATGACTAAATTATTTTAGTCATAAAAGTTTCGTCTTCCCTTCATTATTAATATTTGGCGCTATAATGTTTTGTGACTAAATATGCCTTTAGTCACTAAATCTACCTTTTTAACGACTAACAGGTTAGTCGTCTATAGACTTGGTGTCGAAAACATTATATTTCTCGACCAATATTTTTGTGACTAACTTTTAGTCATAAAATGATAGATTTAGTGAATATAAGTATTTAGTAGCTAAAAGTTTAGTTGCTAAAACTGCAATCCATAAATTAATAGTAAATAATAATACAAATAAGTTTTTGTTTTTGACATAATAACTAATGTCAATCAATCAATTTTAAATGAAACAACTAAAGGATAAAATATTCCAAAACAAAACGAATTTGACCATATATTCTGCCTGTTCTCGTATTTTTTGAAGTCTATTTATTCTCTTAGTAGTAGTCTAATATTTATTTTCTTATTTTATTACTCTCTTTATTCTTCTTAATGTTACATAGGTTACTTGGATGGCGGAGCCTTTTATTTTTTCAATTGTGCGTGTATTAAACAAAAATTTTAAACTAGAACTGCTTTTTTTTTTTTTTTTTTCACTAAATCAATTAAGTTTGCAATAGAGTTTAATTCAAAATTTGAAGATAAAATTCCAAAAAAAAAAAAAATAAATGGAGAATTTTATTTAGTTGTATAGAAGACTCTTTTTTTATTTATTTAGGATTTTAAACTTAAATATGAGTAATAAAAATCAAATATGAGAGTCTTGTTGTACACGGTCCGATCGTCTACAATATTACTACTTATTTTCCACTGCGATAATTTTCGAAATCAATACATACCATGCATTTTGAACTCACTTGCCAGGAATAACACATATCCACCTAAATTCGTCAAAAATAAATTATGGGTCTTACTCAAAATTTATGACCTTCAAAATCGATATCCAAAAATGAGTTTACATAGCTAATTTTTTGATATGAACCCTGTAGTAAGCTAAAGAAGTAAAATTTATGGGTTTTTTTTTTTTTTTTTTTTTTTCTAAAACCATCACTATAGAAGACCGGCTAAAAACCGTCTGCTAAGTCCCTAAATGGATATTTTTTTTTCACCTGATACCAAGGATGAAAATGTCGATGTCGATGGAGTTATCGAAGTTTTGATTTCCGAATAATGTTTATGGAAATGTCAATATCGATAGATATCCTAAGAAAAAATGGATACTCAATGAAAAACTTATAATTTTTGCTGAAACTTTACAAAACATCAGAACAATTAATATTACTTAATTTAAACTAGTTTTATAACAAAAATAATATATTTTTTAATCAAATATGAGAGCTATATTGCATGATGTAATAGTAAAACATAACAATTAAGCATTGATTGTAATTTCAATATGATATTATGTACTCATTAATCATTATGAAGAACATACTACAATATATATATAATAGGGTACAAAAAAATTAAATGTCAAACATAAAAGAGTATATATAAGTTTTAAGTGTACTTAATCCAAAAAGAGTTTCTAGCAGGTTTGAAAACATTAGGTAGATGTCTATTTTGATCAAATATAAACAATGCATTTGTCAAAAGATTACTTTTGAATGGGTTTGAAGGTAATTGTTGATGTCTCACATGTTTGTTTCTTAGTCTCTACCAATTATTAACCCATAAATTGGATATAGTTGACTTGTTCAATTCGATGAGTAGTCTTGATGGGCGTGCAATGACATCTCAATATTTATTTGTGGTGGAGGATGTACCAATATATCAAAAAAACGGTCTCGATTTTGTATTTCTAAACTAGCCACCATTTAAGAACCATAAGGAGGATTATAACCTTATGAATTTTGCTTGATTCTTAAGCTCATAAAATCAAAACTCAAGATAAATCCTCGTTGACATTGTGGACACTTAATGGATACTCTGTGAAGAAAAATCCCCCCCCCCTCCCATGTTATCCATGTTGAGACTTCAAAATATGGATAATGTCGTAAAAATATCAATGAAGTCGTGGACAATTTCAACCTTGCTTGATACATATCTATTTCGTATAGACAACACTTGCATAAATGATGGTTTTTTGAATGGTCACCTATTAGATTCGCATTATATCATGATCAATCTTATTGTATTTAGTTTCTGAGGTGTACTCCAACAAAAAAGTCCTTTGATGACAATTATTAAATGTCATAAAATGGATTCCACGACATTTTTCAATACGTCGTTGCCATGAAAAGTATGATTTTTGTAACGACATTTTCTTCAATGTTAAATCTATGTCGTGAATTCTTTGTCCTCAACATTACTCTAATGTCATCTATTACTTTCCCACTTGTATATTGTTAGTATCACAACTGTTCAAAAATGTCATGATTGGTGTGTATGATAGCAATTTAGAAATGTCATGATTTGTTCATATTACAACAATTAAATAATTTCATGATTAGAAATGTTGTACGACATTGAAAGCAAGTTTTAATAGAAAAAACCGTGACATTTTGATAAGTGTCATGCTTTCTTGAATTCTAAAAAAAAATTTGAATTTCAATAAAATAAAAGTTTATTTTTGATTATTTATAATTATATAGATATAAATTTTTGAATACAATAATTATTAAAAAAAAAATTCGCTCCAAATAGTTTTTTATTGTTGATTACTTATAATTATAAATATAAATTTTGATTCATATTATTAATAAAAAAAATTATTAAACAATACAAAAAACAAAACAAAACAAAACTTTCAGTGACAATAAATTTCTAAAAGCTATTGTCAATGCATTTGGATTGGCAGAATTGTTTGAAGAATTCCTTTGCTATCTTCTGCATCTTCAAAGAGTTGCTTCATTCTTGCCCTTCTTTTTCGCCATTTCCTGCAAGCTTCTTTCTCAACTTGATCTCTCCTCTTAAGGCTTTTTTCTTCGGCACTAATGTTCGTCCACTAGTTACATCTTGAGACACTTAACTGCACTCACTTTGCCACTCAATTTTACTGTGGTATTCAAAATAACCCTAACAATCATCTCCTTTAGTCCATCTTCAAAAAGAACAACGTCCCATGTCTCTTTTGATCTTCTAATGCAGTTTTACACTGAAAGAGAGATTAGGTAAACGCTCATAATTTCTCACAACTGTCATATTATATGAATATATTTTTTCAGTTAAGCTTTTTTGTTTCTTATTCAATGCATATGCATATCAAAATCTGCGTACATGTTGAAAGAACCAAAAAAAAAAAAAAAAAAAAAAAAAAGAAAAAAGTTAGAAGCTAAAGTCAGACCTCACGATGCTGGACAGTACCCCCATAACCTGTCGCTTGGCAAAATCTTCTGTAAAGGGGCACAATAGCATAGCTACATCAAACCATTGCAAACACCAATGCCGTAAGATAAAGAAGCATCTTCGTTTAACTCCGCCTTAGGATTCTTCTTTTTAATCTGCATTAAAAACCAGATTGAATTTAACAAACAAACATTGAAACCCATATCTATGTATATTTATTGGAATCAGCATGTGCATTTTAAATTGTAAAAAAACTGATATATAATGATGGCATATTTTCCTTCCATGGTTCCAGCTTTGCAATTTTACTGCCGATGGACATGAGCAAAGACGTGCCAAAATCCGTTAGACATCGCGACTTTGTTGTTGGTGAAATCTGAAAGCGATGGGTTAGACGATATGTGATAAGAGAGAGAAAGCAAAAGCTAGAGGGTGAGATATGATCGTTAGAAGATAGGAGCTTCTCGGCCTTGGCAATGAGTTCCGTCGCCTGAAAGTCTAACAATCGAACGTTGGAGGAGGACATGGTGATTGGCAACCACCAGCGACGGTCTGAGTTGAGTGAGTTGCTGAGTGGATTCAGCCATTGATTATGTGAGTTTAGGAAGGTGAAAAAGAAAAAACCAATTCATGGGGACAGAAGGGAGTTAACAAACATTCAAAAAAAAAAAAAACCAAAAAGGTGTTATAAAACCTTTTTGATTAAAGCGTAGCGGCGGCTCTGTTTTGGTGCCACTAAAGGGCAAAAATGAGGGTGTTTGATTCCGATCTAGAGTATGATTGTTGACGAAGCTCTGTTTTGTAATTGCGAAACCATTAAAACAAAATCGAAACTTGAAAGCAAACAAATTTGACAAGAGAAATAGAATACCTATGAGCAGCTAGTTGTGGTGAGATTCTTGTGTCAAGCAGAGGGAAAAGAGATGAGGAAGAGAAACAAGAATTGTGTTGTTGGGAGTGAGAGGTATAAATGTGTGTGCAGTTAATATTTAATCTGAAGTAATGTAAAGTTTAAAATGAAAAAAAAGCGCCAAGAACTTTATTTTTCAAAACCCATTTAAGTGCCAACTCCAAAATTTTCGTTTATCTCCATTTAAGTGCCAATCCAGGACTGCAAATATTACGGTTTTTTTTTTCTTTTATTTATTTATTTATATTTTTAAGAATAGCAGCATAACATGCTTAAATTAAAAATAAGTATTTAATTATCTAAAAACAACCATTAGTGTGGTGTAGTCACTACAACAAAAGTGAGATTACACGACGGAGATTAAACGACGGTTTTATAAAACCGTCGTGTAATCCGGAAAGAACCATCGTGTAATCTACCTGTATGGAGGATTACACGACGGTTTCAAGAACTGTCGTCTAATCTTCCACCGAGGAAGGATTACACGACGGTTACCGTTGTGTAATCCGGGTAGATTACACGACGGTTCTTGAAGAACCGTCGTGTAATCCCTCCACCCGAGGAGGATTACACGACGGTTCTTGAATCGTCGTGTAATCCGGGTAGATTACACGACGGTTCTTGAAGAACCATCGTGTAATCCTCTCTTTACACGACGGTTTTTAAAAACCGTCGTGTAATCCCTTGAAAAATTTGAAAATTTTAAATTTCATGTTTTGAAATCTGCGCGAAAACCCAATGCTTTTAAATTTTCATACTTCGGATTACACGACGGTTCATCAGAACCGTAGTGTAATCCTCCCTTTACACAACGATTTTTAAAAACCGTCGTGTAATCCCTCGAAAAATTTGAAAATTTTAAATTTTCATGCTTTGAAATCCGCGCGAAAACCCAATGCTTAAATACACTCTAAACTTCATTCTTTTCATTTTTTCCGCCGCTCTCACCCTTTCTAGACACCAAAAAGCTTTTTCTTCATTTCTTTCACCACCTCCTTCACCTACCCGCTGCAGCCTTCGAGTTAAATTCCGGTCAAGCCGCCGTCGTCGCCGCCACCAACCATCTCTCTCTCTCTAGATATGGCCGTGCACTATACTTGGCGAAAAAGCAAGGTGTATGTTTTCATATCTAAACTTTTTGTTGTCTAACAAATATATGAACAACCCACGCTTAATAAATCCGATCTATACAAGTATTTTGAGTTATTTGAATGTCTTTTTGTTGTTGTTATTTGGATTGGAATGTAATGTAAATGGATTTGGCACTGTACATCCAATGTTTAACACAGATTGTTTTCGCCCACCACATGCTCGACGAAATGCCAAAATGGTTTTTTTGTTGGATAATGATATGAAAATTGATGCATGTAGAGTGTGTTCGGTTTTTTAGTTGTTACTCTAAGTTTTTGTGAATGTTGTTGACGGTTTTGGTGCAAGTTTTGGTGCATATTGTAGACGGTTCTCTCTAAAATCCGTCGTATAATATGTTTATTACACGACGGTTTTAGCAAAAAACCATCGTGTAATGCCTAATATCGTTCAAAAAACCCAAAAAAAAAAAATTTTTAAGTAGGATTACACGACGGTTTGGACTAAAAACCGTCGTGTAATGAGGCACATTACACGACGGTTTTTTACGAGAACCGTCGTGTAAAGTCCGCTTTACACCACGGTTCTCCTAGAACCTGTAACGACCCGCCAAGCACAGGTCGTTACCATACTTACGTACATACAATCATGAGATAACTTATACGAACTTACGTACTTAATACGTGAAACACAGCGGAAATTTTTTTTTTTATACCGTGCGTATAAAAACTACAGAACTTAGAGTATGAACGAATAATAGTATTTGTGCATACGAGCATTAACACTAATTAAATAGTAGTTATTAAACATCCCTTAATATTCATATAAATGTCGAAACGCGTAGCGGCTTCCGTTTCCCACATTTCACAGTGCCCGGCCACGCGACTCCACCTTGTACCATCAGTTACTAGCAGGTTGTTTACCTACAGCATAAACTAAAAACAATGAGCTTTCACTCAGCAAGCACAACTCCTATTCCGCGACACATAACATACATCTTATCCTATCCATGACATAACAATTCATTTCATTACATAACACATCATTGTATATAGCATGCATGAACCAATTATGTTCATATTATGCTCCCTTATGTCATCATTTCTTATCTTACTTAGGGGACCTTAACATGAGTGTTCGTACCTGGCGCGCAACTATGGATTGGTTGGGGCGATCAGTCCAAGTCCAACTCAACCCACAGTCCAACCCGACCTTGGACGGGTGGTACGACACAGGCGACTTGTCGCCTTTCCCTTATTTCCATCTTATTATTCTTAAACTTATTATTCTTTTTAAAGTTAGTGAGCATACAGCTTGATGTCACCTATTCATGTTTCATAGTCATACCATACTCTTAACTTAGCATGCATTACTTACTTAGCATATTTCATAACATAGACTTATCATACCACATATAACATGGCATTCAATCATAGCATATAGCACATAACACATCAATTATATATAGGTAAGTATACAACTACTAGCCTATGCTGTAGGCGGCGTTATACTTACCTTGTCTATACCTGATGTTATGCTGTTCCACTTCGGGGCTCAGCTGCAGGTTACCTCCTTGAACAACTCAAGGATTGACTTAGGGTTGATTTTTGCACCAAAACTTCACCCTTGACCCCTAGCTCCACAACCGGTTTTCCTCACACCAAAGTGGCACCAAAATTTTTCTTTTTGACCTTAAATCTGTCCTCCACCTATGCCTCGGCCACACAGCCCCTAGACACCAAAAATTTCAGCCTTTCCACTGCCTTTCCTACACCAAACCCGTGGCTGCCCCAAGGAAGAAAGTGGCTCCAAAAATTTGTTCCAAGCTTGGTTTTGGTTGCTTGGTTGAAACCCGAATTCTCCCCTAAGGCTTCCCTTAAAACTTTGGATTTCCTCTCTTGTTTTCCTTGCTCTCCCACACACGGCAGCAAGCCTAGAGAAGGGCTGGAAAAATTTTTCAAGTTTTCCTCTTGGTTCCTAGATGGAATCCGAAGACTAACCCTAAGATAGCTTAAGAAAATTTTTGGTTTTTCTTCCTCACTTTCTCTTCCTCTCTCACTCGGCTTTGTAGGCAGAAAATTGACAAGAGTTTTGCTAAGTTTTTTTTTTTTTTATTAAAGTGAATAGCACTCACCCCTATTTATAGACAAGGGGAAAACTTTCAAAAATTCTAGAAAAGCCCCAAAATTTTAAAATTTTACACAAAGTGCATGCTAGGTGGCCGGCCATTGCTTGGTGGAGAAGGAAAAAATTTTCTAGAAGCAAGACACTTGTCTTGTATGGCTTGGTTCACAAAAATTTATGATGTCACAATTTGAAAAGGTGATGATGTCATAAATAATAGGCCTTGTTTGGCTAATTCTTGAAAAAGAAATTAAATTTTAAACTTAACACAGATAAATCCAATACTGTGTTTACTAATACACAGTATCGATATTTTATATTGCAGTCAAAATTTTATATGTGTAAAATCGGACTGGAAAAATTTTTTCTTAATTTCTCGAGCCCTTTTGCGCTGTGGCCTAACTTAGTGTGCTTGATTTTTCTACGGCGGTTTTAGTTCTCATTTATGTCATCTTACCCGAAAAATGGGTTTTCGTAATATTTCTCTCATACTGCATGTCACAAAATTACACAATTATTATTTTGACCATTTTGGTCAAACTTTGACTTTTCCGGGTCAAAGTTGACTTTTTCGGTCAACCATTTGACTTTCCTAAAATCATGCAAATTTCATCTCTTTTCATCCGAAAAGGCCATTTGCTTATCAAAACAAGCATACTTGAGTCTTATAAAACTATAAAAACTCATAACACGTAGTAAAGTCCTTAATCGAACTTTTTCGTAAATGCCTTTACGGCACGCATATAATTCGTCTAAAAAGGAAATAGTGACATAGAAAAATCAGGTATTACAGAACCGTCGTGTAAAGTCCGCTTTACACCACGGTTCTCGGTAGAACCGTCGTGTAAAGTCTGCTTTACACCACGGCTCTCGGTAGAACCATCGTTTAAAGTCCGCTTTACACGACGGTTCTCGGTAAAACCGTCGTGTAAAGTCCGTTTTACACCACGATTCTTGTATTTTATATACGTTAACCATCGTGTAATATTGAGATACCATGACGGTTCTTAAAACCGTCATGGTATCTTCCACGACGGTTCTGTAACCGTCGTGTAAAGTTTACACGACGGTAAAAAACCGTCGTGTAAACCGGGATTTTTACTAGTGAGTGTTGTGTAGGCAGTTACCCAAACTTTTTTTTAGGAGATTTTTCACGAAGTTCTTTTTAGTTTTTTAAATCCGATTTTTTTTTTAATATTTACTTGAATTAAAATAATTTGGTATGTTTGAAATAGAAAAGTACGTGATCTTAGTTTCCTTTCCGAATTTCAAATCTCTTTTTTATTTGAAGTTGAAATCTAAATTTGAAGTGGTATGAAGATGCCAATAACAAACATATATCGCTACGTTTTTTTTATTATTTTTTTATTTTTTAAAAAGTGTAATCAATTTGACATTGATTAATAGCTAATCTATATGAAACTTTATTTACTTCACGATATTAACAACCTCAAGAAGAATATGAATATTTACTAGTTAAAGCAGCTAAACAAAACTGTTACATATTGTTTATAAAATAAGTTATTTTGTTCAAGTTTCCTAAATTCATTAGAAACTTTTTTTTTTTTTTGGGAGAAAATTTTACTTTTTAAAAAATTAAGAGTTATTTTATTAAAAAAAATTTAAAAGTAATTCATAAGAATTTAGGTTAAACACGTTCAAAAAAAAAAAAGAATTTAGGTTAAACATTTATAGCAATCTATTACGACTATGCATGTAATAAAAGAAACAATAGTCGAAGAAAAATTGATCAGAGTATATATATATATATATATATTTTTTTTTTTTAAGGACTAACCCTCCAGATGTCAAACATTTAGTATAAGATGGGTGTGTCATATTAGCATGATAACATGAGACACGTGGTTTTCTAAATAATTTATCTTAAGAAAATAATTATTTGTTAGTTTAATTGGAATGTTTAAGATGTTTGCGTTACTCCTTTGAGATGAGACGTAGAAATAATGACAAAATTGAGGTATATGTCACCATATATTGACAATTGACGAATATATTGTAGTCTTTTCAAGTTTATAGTTTTATTTCTCATTAACTCTAATAAACAAAAATTATTCTGATATTATCTATTTTTTGGTTTTTTTTTATCTTTTAAACATTATGATGATAAATTCTAAATTTTTAGTTAGTTTGATATATATTTTAACCTTTATTCCAAACTTGAGTAATTATTAAAAGAAATTACATGATTTCTATAGACATTTATTATTAGTTAAGTAAACACAAAAATTCAACAGAAAAAGTAAATATCAAAAGAGAAAGTGAATATATGATATGCATATGAACTATTGTATCGGTTAACTTCTACATCGACAACAATGTCGTCCTTACTATCATCTTTCCCATTTTATGTTAAAATTTGGATCGACATTTAAAGGATGAGCAACATGAATATGGTAATTATTTATGCCATGACAACAAAGTGAATTTTATACATCTAATTAGAACAAAATGTCAATCTGGATTTGTAGCAATAAATAATAGTACACAAAATTATAACACTAGGTTTAATAGGTAGCAGTAGTTTAGCTAATACATATTATCAGTTAACTTTCCAATTAATGGTATTCAATGGCTCGATTACAAAACCTAATGAGTGAAAAATAGAGTAATAAACTAGTGGATTACTTTTGTTCAACTATTTAATTATTGGATAAATATACGCATTAGAACTATTGAAATCAATCAAACATGAGTGACCGTATTGATTGACACTGCCTTGCATTGTTCAATGTGCAAAGATTTTTCTATATCTGATTAGACCAGAAGGTCAATCTCAGTTTGTAGCAACAAATAGTAGTAGATTGAGATGTTAACCAAGTTTAGTAGATGGTACTAATTTAACTAATACTTAGAATAAATAAGTTTTTGATTACTGGTTCTCAACGACTTGGTTACAAATCATCATAAGCAAAACATATATATATATATATAATTTACAATAGGAAAACATGGGTTACCTTTGTTGAATTGCCTAGTAATGAGATGAGTATGAACTTAAAAAATAATCAGAATTGACTAAAAAAGAATTACTGTATTTGACTTACATTCTCATACATTGGTTCAATTTGCAATCCTTACATTTTGTAGTCTTCCCGAGCATATAACATCTAAGTTGTTCATATTAGTCTATCATATTCTTTTTCTTACTATTATATTTTAATGGCAAATCATAAACTCCAATAGCAGGGTTACCAAATGTGTTTTTTAAAAGTTCACTTTTTCGCTTTCAATATACTATTCTATGAAAGTAAATAAACATTTACTCACCCGTTGCACACAACTATGTGTGACGCCCCCTTCTACGTAGGGCCATCACCTTACTTACTTAACTTACTTTGCTTGAAAATTTAGGAATATTTTTTTTTGAATCATACTTGTTTTAGAAAAAGGTTTGCTCATAAAAACCCATCTTACATACTTACTGAAATAAAAACTTGTTTAAAAGTCTTTAGTACCCAAAATACCATATAACATAATCTGCATCCATAATATGTACATACATACAAAAACTTCTTAACTCAAAAAGGTTGCGGAATTTATGCGTAGTGATATCCATACCGCCCTTCATCTGCCGCGTCGCCCACACATAGCCCATCGATTAAGCTGCAGGTTTCTTACCTACAGTATGAAATATAACTGAATGAGCTTTCGCCCAGTAAGTACAAACGTAATCTCACAAAACATTTCATTTAAAGCACCTTGAAAACATAACAATCATCATATGCTTATGCGTGAACCATTTATGTTCATTTATGCATTCCCTTTTAACTTGTACTTATCTTTCATATGGGCCCCATAGTGTACGTACCATCATTTATTTAGCGCGCCTCCAGATATACTCAGGGTTTGCAAGGTCCCTAACTGTTCTAGGAAAACATAATTGATTACACCCTCCCGCATCAACGAGAGGGCGATAATCCATAACTTTAACATGAAAAACCCTCCACCTGATGGGAGGTCGGTACGACACTTTACTTGTGATATCTTACCATGTTGTTTATCCTTAGTGAACATACCTTATGATGTCACTATATGATAACATGACTTTCATCTCATTCATAACATGGCATGGCATTCTTTTCATTCATGGCATTTGCAATTATGGCACTTTTATAAACATGACATTTTGTAAATATAGCACTTTTCATAAACATAGTATTATGCAAGTGTAGCACTTTTGAAAACATGGCACTTTTAGCAATCATAGCATCGCTTTGAACATAGTATAAAAACATGCAATAGCACTTTTGAAAACATACTATCTTTCATACTGCAGGTGAGGTTTGTACTTACCTCTTGTGCCGTTTTCTTAACATTGCGTTCTTAGATTTGTCGGCAACAGCAGGTCACTTTCCTGCTATATTAGAAATATAGGATCAGAATCCTATCATAAGGTGTTGGTGACCTAACCAACATTGCACCTACTCTTGGTTGTATGTCCCCTATACTTGTTACCTCACTTAGTCTCCATAATCATCCTTCTTTATTAAGGATAATCAAACTTTGATTAATCCTTAAGAGGTCACGTTGGATAACCTCTTGATTAGATCCTTGTTACTAAACCCTCAATCATACCCTTAAGGTTTAGGGTTCCATTTTGCCTTTGGGGCTTTATTCTTACAACATAAACATTGGGTTATTTCCATTAACCGCTTAAATCTTAGCCCAATTAATTATTTTGTGCATCCCTTAGGGTTACATTGGGTAACCCTTAGGGTCAACCTTGATTCTACAATGGGGTTGACTAAAGTTGCATCTAGTCAACTAATAGTCCACCCTTAGTCATCCCTGGCTTGACTCCGTAACTCGGATACAATATCCGGTTACTGTCCGTAGTCGGCTTGGTTACCAATTTTTCTTTAAAATCCCATTTCCTTTCTTTTGGAAAATCTTGTGTAATTATCTTCCAAAAATCCTTTAGTTTGCTTGTAAAAATTCTTACTTCCTTAACTTGAAAGTACTTCGACTTAAAAATCCATTTCTCTTCTTAACTTGAAAGCACTTGGCGTAAAATCACCCTTTTTTCCTTAACTTGAAAACATTTGGTTTGAAACCCCTTTTTCTTTACTTCTTGGAAAAATATGGAATTTCAAATCCGAGCCCTCAAAATTCATGGTTTTAGAAACAGATATTTTATAAAATCGTCTAAGGTTGGAAACTGCCTTTGGAACAGTTTTCGTAGCTAAAATAACAGTTTAAAAACACTTTACAGTTTTTAGAAAATATCTTTGAAAAACTAAGGTGCAGGAATTTTCGGATTCCCTGCGCACCTTCCCTAAAATGTGCCCATTTTAAAAATCCGTCGAGAATCTGGAAAACTTGTCTTCACGAAAGTTGTAGCTCTCAAAAAATGATAAAACTTTCATGATTTGTAAAAAATCCAGTTCAGCTTGTATTAATACCAGTTTTTGTTTGAAACTGGCTGACCCTGAAAAACTGAGTGAAAACTGGGTTTGGGGATCAGCCACGGGTTTTGGGGAAAACAGAGGCCGTTGGAGCCTCATTTCGAGATTCTGCCTATGTTGCTCTCTAGTAAAAGTTGTTCTGAGCAACTTTTGTGTTTTAAGTTTTACCCCGTTCGGCCTCTAGAGGCCTTGAAATTTCACTTTTCCAAAACTGGCCAGATTCGAAACCGAATTGGCAGTTTTGAGATTTACTTTCGGTTTACGTCCTGTTTCGCAGATCTATCTCAACCGACCACTTCGGGAGCTTACGATTCAAACACACAACATTTTCTAGCTTCCCATTAGTCGTCCATACAGTCCATGCAACCCAATCCAAAATCATAAACCTAGGGTTGCTTGGTTCTAACATTTCCATACCACACATTCAAGCATCAACAATCAACCTTAAACTAGCATGCATCAAGAGGGCTGCCTTGGGAGATTTTCGGCCACAACTTGGGGGACATACAACCTAATTTTCTAGCATGAAAATCAATCACAACCAAGCATAAATCAAGCAAGCAATTATCAAAATCAAGCCAACCAAACCCTAATCCCTAATCAAGCACACACACCACAAACTAGGGCTGAAAATTTAAATGGACTTATGTCCTTACAAACCAACTTGAATCACCATAAAAATGCTAGATTTGAACTTAATTTCAAGATGGTTCAAGAATTTACCTCAAACCCAAGTTAGGGTTTGGAAATTTCCAAATCTCTTTCCTTCCTTCTAGCCCACGGATTTGGTCCAAAGGGAGCACCAAAAATTTTTTCCTCTTAGTTCCTTGCTAGATCCACTCAATCCCGAGCCTTACTACAAGATTTCCCCTCAAAATTTCCAGATTTTCCTCACCTCTTTATTCTCTCAGACCCACGGCTGCACACCCCCAAAATGGGTCTCCAAGGCTCCAAAAATTTTCTCTTCTTTCTTCCTAGCAACCCGAGTACCTCAAGGAAGAAAAGCCCTAAGAAATTTTTCTGATTTCTCTTCTCCTTCTCTCCCTCTCACTCACGGTTTTGGCTGCCGGAATTTTGGCAGAGTTTGGCCACTTTTAGTGAATAAAAATGGGTCTTTTTGGAGTGGCTATTTATAGAGGAAGGAGGGTGAGGGGCTGCCGAACATCTTGGAGGGTATGTGGCAGCCATTGAGTGAAAAAGGGAGTGTTGTTGACTAAGGAAAGATGTGGAGGGTTGTGAGCCTTTCCTTTGTCTTTCCATAATGAGGCCGAATTTCTTGGAGGGCAAGTGGCACTCTTTTGGGTGGTGAAAGAGCTTCCACACCTCAGCAAGCTTAGCTCACACTTTTTATTTTTTTAATTATGGCTTTTTCCCTTGCTTCCCATGTGCTTGGCCGAAAATTTGGGGGAGAAAAGAGGGACAAGTGGCAGCCAATGGATGGTCCTAGGAGCTTCTAGAGTCTTCTAGAAAAATTTCCCATGCTTAGCTCACCTTTGTGATGTCATCTCCATGAGGTCATCCCTTAAAAACAAGGGCCTTGTTTGGTTCTTATCTTCTTCTCCAAATTAATTCATTTTTCTTGTGCCACACAGTTATTTATAATACTGTGTTCCGTATTTTGTTATTGTACTTCGGTCCAAAATTTTTGTATACAATCGGATCATAAAAATCTTTTTCTTAACTCTTCGGAGACCTTTATGCCCTTTAATCCTAACTCGGTGTGCTTGATTTTTCTAGGGTGGGTTTAAGGCTTATTCTTGCTATTTATTTCACAAAACATTATTCTCGGAATCTTCCCGGACTGTACTTCGAAATCTCGTAAAGTCAACCCTTTGACTTTTTGTTGGTCAAACTTTGACTTTTTCGGTCAAAGTTGACTTTCGTAAAATTACATCATTTCTCGTTCTTTTTCCTTTAAAAACCTCATACATAGCTAATAAATCATTCGTGGAGTCTCATAATTAATTTAATGAGGACTCGAACATTGGTAAATAAAATTATGAATTTCTCATTACTATTCATAATTTTTCATGAAACACATCATAGACACATAAATTGGACTTTAATTCCTTATGATCAAGGAAATTACAAGTCTACAAAAATTTCGGGTCTTGCACTATGTGTCAACATTTGGACCATTTCATTTGAATGGTCTATCCGAATATGTATTTGGTTGGTACTATTGGAAATGAAGCATCCAATTGTTATTTGGATTTTTGTTCTTAAATGGCAAAAATTCCTCCCCCAATATTATTATGTACCTCCACTCTAGTGTATTGTTTATGTCTTTTTAGATTGCTACTCCCAATTGCATATTTATTTTTGGAACACCGGTTTGAGTTTGAATTTTTATGTTTGAGTTACTTGACTTTTCATAAACTAATACAAAATTTGTTGACTTTTCAAAAAAAAAAAAAAAAAGGACAAAATTGACTTAGAATTTTTAAGTTGGAACCTGAGTTCCAAACAATGCATAAGTTTATGTTCAAATGTTATGTTCAGAAACTAAATATCCAAAATGTCAATTTGGATGACAGTTCAAATACTTCTATTTAAAATTTTTCATTTAAACGTTTTCATCCCAAATATTTTTATTTGGACGCTTCCCCCAAATGGACCCAATATTGACCTTTTTTACGATATGAATTACACTTAACATATGATGGAAGACTGAAATAGACTAGATAACAAAGGTAAATGTGTTCTTTACATGAAATAAATCTTAAAATAAGTATAATTCAAAATCTTAAACTAAATGTAATTTTAAGTATTTAAAAAACACTAAGAGATAAAGATAATCCTAAGTAAATCTTAAGAGATATAATCCTAATTCATATAATTTATTTAAAAAATAATACAAATAAATTAAAAATAATAATAGAAACCTCTATCCTATCATCTATTCACTTCTATCAACCATGTTTTCTAAAACTTTCTTATAGTTAAATTAAAAAAAAAAAAAAAAAAAGAATATTTGCAGATTCTTTTATATCAACCATGTTTGTTCTGCATTCTTTTTTTTTTTTCTCCCCTCCTGTTGATATTCTTTTAATTGTTTTTTCTTTCTTATGCAGCTTCTCTTTGGGGTATCTGAGACAATTGATGTGGACAATCATGTTGAAACGGAAGATTTGAATTTGAATTTGAACTTTAGCATTTTATTTTTGTTATTTATAGGATGTTTTTGTTTAAGTACTTTAGGATACTTTAAGATTTAAGATATTTAATTTGATTTGGGGCTTTGCATATTTATCTTAATCATACGAATTCAAAAGGACTAAACTTTCTTGTCTCTACGAAGGAATGTAATTTATAATTTGGATGCCCTTATCTATATATAGGTGTAAGCCTATATTTTTTTTTTCTTTTTTGAAAAGGTGAGTCTTTATTTTTACTTGTCTCAATTCTCTCTCTCTCTCTCTCTCTTTTTCGTTTTTTCACCCCCGCAATTTTTTCACGCGCAAAATCAAGAAGTTTAATTAAAAAAGTGGGTCACGCCTATTACTAGAGGCGTGCATATTTTTTCCTCCGATCATTATTACATGAAAAAAAAAAAAAAAAAAAGTAAGTTGTGTTTTTTATTGTGAGGAGAAGAGTTGTTCCTGGTCCTAATTCTTCATCACAGCCGCCTTCGACACCTATGATGCGCGCATCGTCAGTAGGTCGCCTACCAGAGTCCCCTTTGATGTCGTCGGACCTGCTCCAAACCCACTCGTGATAACAGGGACTACTACAAAATTTATAGCAGGGCACTTCTCTTAGATTTATATAGATGTGTAAATATATGTATCTTTGTTTAACACAGGCACTTGTTTTTTAGGGGTGGGTGTTTTGGAGTTCTAACTAAGTGACTATATTCACTTCACCATTAGGAATAATGTTGCAACCTCCTTGTAATCAAGATCGCAATTTCACATATATTTGTATATATGTATTGATATGAATCCCGCCAAAAATAACAAGACCCAACAATGAAAAAGCAACCCAAGAACGTTCTACAATCAGGTTTGGATGAGAAACATCGACTCGTTGCTTCAACAAAAACAAGAACCTTGGTATATTTGACCTCAACCCATTGATTAATGTGAAATAAAAACCTCGGTATAAGGAAGATGCCACAAACGGAGTCCAACCCAAAGTTTTCACAGTCTGCCGTGCCATTCTCTACAATCTTGTATCATACATTACCAGTAGGCTACTTACCTACAGCATAAACATAAGTTATGAGCTTTTGTTCAGCAAGTACAATTTCTTTATCCGCAAAACCATCTTAATTAAGAATCCATAAATCAATTATGCTTTCTTATAAACCAATTATGCTTTCTTATGTTAGCATATTTTTGGGCCCCTTACATAACATGAGCGTACGTATCGTGGCGAGCAGCCATGGAGTAGTTGGGCGGACAGTCCAATCCAACTCAAACCATGGACTAAACCCACCCTCGTGGCAGGTCGGTACGACATGAGGAAACTTACTTATCATCATACTTGAAAACAGTTTCTTACTTGAAAATAGTTTCTTACTTGAAACTTGATCTTATTCTTATCATGTAATTTATCATTAGTGAGCATGCTTTCATGATGCCACAACATAGAACATAAAACAAACATGCAAAATAGTAAAACATTTTGCCTATGCTGTAGGCTGAATTGTACTCACAAGTTGTCCTACACTCTCGGTCTATCATCCCAACAAGATACGACCATAGGTTATACTCTTGTTTTCAAACCAGACGTAAGAATCATTCTACCACATAAATCAACAAATCATAACATACAATTTTGGTATCCAATCTGATTATCATTGGTAATCATGGATACAATCCTTGTCATAACAAATTGGTATCCTATCTGACTACCAAAGGTAACCATAAATACAAAGACCAACATAATAAATCGGTATACTATCCAATTACTATTTGTCATAGAGTTGTTACCATATTTTTAAGGAACTTTGGACTATTTCATCATTATTTTCCTTTTTCTTAAAAATACCTTGACTTCATAAATCAAGTATTACCTTGATTTAATACTTGAAATTGCCTTTTTAAAAATCATTTGTGAAGTTTTAAATGGATTTAAAACATTTTGAAACCGTTTTTTGTAAAACCGTAGTTCCTTTTGAATAGAAATCGTAAAATTGCAAAAATCTTGAAAATAGCTTTTAAAAACAACCATTTAATTTGGTTGAAAGTACGTGTGCAAGAATTTCCTGTATTACGCATAGTTTTGAAAATCCTGTGCAAGAATTTCTTGTACCCTGCACAGCCTTGAAAATCCAGTTTTCTCTTTAAAGTAGTTTAGAATTTGAAAAAGTTTTATTCTCAAAAGTTGTAGATCTCATTGAAACCTACAACTTTCATCTCGTTGTATAAAACCTAAATCTACCTTTAACTTGCTTGTTTCTCCTTTTGAAAAATATTGGTCGTGTACAGTGGTTGGACAGACTAGTTTCAGAAATTGATAAAAACAAAGGCCTTTGGAGCCTTATTTTCGAAAACTGTTTGTGTTGTCCTGTAGTATTTTCTATTTTTTACAACTTTACAGTTATAACTTTTTCCAAATTCGGCCTCTAAGAGGCTCAAAATTAGGTTTCCAAAAAACTGTCAATATTATTTTAAAAAACTGGAAGTTTGTCTTTTGGTTGTTTTCGTTTAAAAATTTACACACACTAGCTCAAGCGGTCGAAGCCATGAGCCTACGTCAACATGCAATACGTTGGATTCGTTGTTAACATTCAATCAAACACTTATCTTTTTACTTGAAAAACACAAAGTTGATAGCCTTACTAGCTTACCAAGTTGTGTTTTTAGGTTAATTTCTTAACCATCATACACTTAACATTCACAATCATCAGTATCATCATCATTCATAAGATCTCTCTACTTAAGCATGTGAAGGCATTTCCACAAACATATGGTAAGCACATATAACCTTCACACTCATCCTAGAGCATAAAATCAAATCCATGCTTAGATCTAGCAACCAAGTTAGCCTAAGCATAGATCTAGCATAAACCAACTATATAAAACCATAACATAGAGAAAATAAGAAACATGAGCTTATGTTCTTACAACCCAACTTGAAATACACAAAATCCTCAACCAAAAGCTTAATGAAATTCTTAGAGGATCAAGAGAAATTCCTCTAAAGTTGGAATGGTTGCTCTAGACTTTGGGATGAGAAAATTTTTTTCCTCCACACTCTTCACCAACAATCGGCCACTCTCTTTCTTTCTCTTTCTCTCTCTCTCTCTCTCTTTTTAAGGCTAGGGAGGGAAAGTTTGAAGAGAACTAGAAATTGGAAGGTTCAACTAAATGGTTCTAGTTCTAACATACAACCCCTATTTATAGGTGGAAATTTCCAAATTTTCCACCATGATTTTTTTTCTCAACTTTCTTAGAATTGCATATTTGGCCCTAAAGACAAAATATTTGCCTTTTAGACCCCATGAGTTGGCCAGCTATGTGGTGCTTAATTCACCAAAGAAAATCTTTTCATAATCATCTGTTTAATTCTTTCCAACATTTCAAAAATTCACATAATTATCTATGATGAGGTGTCCTCCAAGTAAAGCCCTATTTGGCACTTGCTCCTAATATGCAGTCCATTTTCTTAATAATCTAGATATTACAAATACTGTTTTAACTATTAACAGTACAATAATATTAAACTGCAATCCAGAATTCATCTGCGCTTAACTGGACCGTGTATAGGTTTTGCTTAGGACTTGAAACTACTTAGTCCTTATGGCTCCAAATATTACTCCCAATTATTCTAGAGTGATCCCATTCTTTATTCTTAACTCTGCATCCGTGATGACGGTTGGTCATAGTATAATTTCAACATTGCTTATTATACTGCAATACCGTCTTATTCAAGTCATGAGTTAACCCGGTCATACATTGGCTAGGGTAAAACCATAAATCAGGACCCTGCCTTAATCATCATAAGGCCTTACACTTAGCTTAATAAACTATCATTGAGTCTTATAACTTATAAGAACTCAAACATCTTCTGATAAATCAGATCATGCATTTCACATAGACATACACAGTATAGACTTAAATTTCCTCTGTAGCAAATGAAATCACGAGTCTGTAAAGAAGTTGGTTATTACACATTTGTGGTATGAAAATAAGGGTAGAATTGAGAAAGAATTTCCATTGGATTTCTAGACCCTAAAACCCGTGAAGGAAGTCTATATATAATGTGTACCGATGTGAGAACCGCTTCCCCCAGTAGTGTTTTGGTACATTTTGATGAAACAAAAGTGCATGAGTTGTGTTTAGAAGATGACTATTCTTTCTCTCAGCTACCCCATTCTGTTATGGGGTATTAATGCAGGATGACTCATGAACAATTACTTCCTTTTGAAAGAAGGGTGACAAGACTTGATTGAAATAATCCCTTGCATTATCAAAGCTAAACTTTTTGAGTTTTGCAACAATCTGATTTTGAACCATTGCATGAAAATGGGGAAAAACATGACTAACATCGGATTTGTTTTTGAGTAAGAATATGCAAGAAACTCTAGTACAACCATCAATAAAGGATACAAACCACCATGAACCAAAAATGTTTGGAAATGTAGAGGGTCCCCATATATCACTATGAATCAAATAGAAAGGAGAATAACTTCTTTTATTGCTAATAGGAAAAGATATACAAGTGTGTTTGGCAAATTCACAAATGTCACAATGGAATGTTCTAATATCTAATCCTTTAAATAGAGACGAAAACATGATTTTTAAAATTGCAAAAGAAGGATGTCTGAGATGAAACTTGTTCACCCAATTGACATCTTTATTCAAAGAGGACAAAAATGAAGAGAATAAATTCATCCTGATCACAATTGACGGAATTGATGCCTTGAGATAGTAAAGCCCATCCTTTTTTTTTTAGCATGTCCAATCTTCCTCCCCTGGTGCTGAAAGTCACAATAAGATGGATAAAACGTAACATTGTAATGCAAGTCCTTAGTGAGCTTTTGAATGGACACTAAGTTGGTGGATAATTAGGGAACATGTAGAACATTTTTAAGGACAAGGCTTGGGGTGATATATATGTCTCCTACACCAGCTACCGTGGTTGTGGTTCCATCGGTAACGGTGATCTTCCTAGTGCTGGGGCATGGAGTGTAACCGTGAAATAAGCTTGAAATATGTGTCATGTGATCTGCAGCTCCCAAGTCTATGATCCATGAATCCTCAAACAATTTACCATAAACATTTAATCCAAGAGAAAATAGAGACTCACCTGAGAGGGCTAAAGAACAAGCACCACAAGACAGCTTCTCAAGGGCTCCAAGCAAGCTCCTTAGTTTCTCAATTTCATTATGATTAAAGCCTTTATTATCCAACGGTTGATCTAGTCCCTTCTTTGAAGACAAGTGTGCTTGGCCCTGCTGTCGCTACTGCTGTCCACCTCTGTTTCCTCACTCTTGGCTAGGCAGTTTCCCATGTAACTTCCAGTAGCGATCCCTAGCGTGGCATGATTTCTTGCAATAGGTACACCAAAGATTATCCCGATTCATCCCCTTTAAAGTTTCACTCTTTTTGTGATCAGCTTGTTGCGGCTGCTCTATAGTGAGATCCCGCTTGTTATTTCTAGAAGATACAAGGCCTTAATTATCAATTTGATGTAGTTCAAACATAACCTTCTTTGACTCTCCTTCGCCTAAATCAGATTGCCTCATTAAGTGATGGGACCTCCTCTTTGCCGAGAATTTGAACTCTAATTTGATCAAATTCAAAATTCAATCCAGCAAGGAAATCGTAAACCCTATCATTTTCAATGAAATTTTTTATAATTATTGCACACTCACCGCACTTCAACATTGCACATAATCCAATGCAACATGACCAAACTAAGCATTTCGAGATAGACAAGCATCTTATCAAGGAGAAGTTAATGTTCCTACAGGAGGCCAATTGGTAGACGTTCTTACAAAGGGACTCAACAATGGTACCTTTCAGGATTAGATTTCCAAGCTGTGAATGGATGCTACCTATCACCAGCTTGCGGGGGAGTATGGAAAAAATATCTAATTGATTTCCTTGATTAGTGTTCAGATTATGTAAATATTTGTTTCCAAATATTGGGTTTCTTAATTTTAGTTCCTATTTTTTAGTTAGTTACCTATTTTCATCTTCGTATTGTTGAGAACCTTGAACCGAAGGGGCTAAATCTGTTGTTTCTGACATTCTTCAATAATTGGCTATGAAGGCTAGAAAAAAAATAGGGTTTGTGAAGGAAAAATTGGCTACAAAGGTCGGAGGAGAAAAAATGCAGACTTGTTTCCCAAGATATTGAAGCCTTACGGCTCTGATACCATGTGGAGAAAGACAAAACAATTTGTATTGAATCTATATATCGACAGAAGCCTCTATTGAGCTATATATACAAGTTTACAAAGAAGAAAATTGGTAACTAACTAAACAATATGAACTAAAATTAGGAAACAAATATTTACACAATTTGAACACTAATCAAGGAAATCAATTAGATATTTTTTTCCACATATATATATATATATATATGCACACATTTATATTTGCGAGGCTTTAAGAAGTGCTCAAGAATGGAATTTTAAAGTATGTTGCACAACAGGACTTATAGTTGTATTATTGTGTTGTGTAATATGCCTTATAGTTGTATTCTTGTGTTGTTCCATTTGAAAGATGTAAAGTCATTTCTGATCAATCGCAGGAGATAAATAAATAATGGGTATCTGACAAGACTCATTTTTGTTATGATAAATTGAAAGGCAAAGACTAAATGACCCTCTAATTGGTGGTGCTGATGGGCAGAGGCACCACATTTTTTGGGTTACAAAAAGGATACTAGTTTGGAAAACTTCTCCTTTATTGGGAAATTAGCTAATATTCTTAATGATGTGCAAATACAGTAATGGATTTGCATGAAGAATTACTTTGTTTTTAACCCAGTCCATACCCCAGAACAACAGGTTAATAGATTTTCAGAAACTGAGATTTCTGTCTTGTGAGTAAAAGGATTGTGTCTCATCCTTCTTGATGGGTCTGCTTTGTTCTCTATTTTTGTTGCAGGCCTTATTTAACCCTTCCTTCTTATATTTTCTAGTCAGAAGCATATTGGTGTAGAATGTTAATTCTGTTTTTGTACTAGCCAATGATATACACTTGTATCTACATAAGGTTGTTTCTTTTTTGTGATTTTGGTGGTATTCAAACTTTTATTTCATCAATCCAAGCTTGTTATGCCAAGCCTATTAGCGAGAAAAGGTAACTACATATGGTCCTCAATTACTTATTTAGTGATCTTGGAAATTGATGAAAAATATGTTTCTCATTACAAAAGCCATTCTTCTTTTACAGGCATCTCATTTCCAAAGTATCATAGTGGAGAACTTCACAGTAGTATTTTATTTTATTTTATTTTATTTTATTTTATTTTTTTATATAGTTGCTTGCATATTCTTTGAGTTTTGTGATGCAAATACTACAATTTTGTAATTACATTACTGTCTCTGTTATTGATGAAATTTGATGAATGATCTCGTTGTTGCGTATGTCATGTGTGCTTTTTGATTCGAAGTTCTGACTCATCGAAATGTCTCCAAACTATGGTGGGTGTAAATATTATCCATATCCTAACGTAGATTTCCTTGTTCGTAGGTTTGCATATATGCAATTTGCAGCAGGTTTCAAGTTATATAGCTTGGAAATTTCAGTTATCAAAAATTATAATTAATGCATTAGCATTTTATTACTATAGAATAGGAAGAAATGCAATCAAATTTTAAATTAAGACAAGAAGAAAGCAACATAATGAAAAGCTGAAACGATTTTTTGAAAACAGAGTTAAAAGTTTGAACCTATCATGCCATAATTTTTGATAAGTTAGTTTGAACAAAATTTATATATTTGCATCTATCAATATCGTATCATAATTTTTGCTAAATGGTTGATCTTTATTTTTTACTTCAGGAACGATATTTAAGCATACAAGACTATTGAGATGAAAGTGATAAAAAATATTTTCTATCTTTGGAGCAGATTAAGTTCGTTAAGATATATTTGTTACCACAAATTGAAAGATTTTTAGTTATTTTTTTATTTTTTATTTTTGTTTTGTCCTTGTTAAGTGGAAAGCCCTGAAACTAATGGAGGTACAAAAAGTCCATTGACGATTATAGTCATTTTTTTAATTAATTAATAGCATTTTAATGTCATCTTGTTTTTTTGCATTAAAACAAAATTTGACGATATTTTTCTAGTCAATGTCATAAAATAGTCATTTTCACGACATTTGTCAATTAAAATGTCAAAAGTCCTTTTATGACATTTTTAGAAAAATGTCATATATTTTGTGTCGTTTAAAGTACTTTTTGTTGAAGTACGGGTCCAAAAAATCAATCATATATAGTATTCTTATCATTAATTTATTGACGAACGAATGCCAGTTTTCCTAGCTTGTTGACATATATGAAAAGTCAAATGGAATATTATAACTAATAGGTTTAGGCAGAAAAGAAGTAATGGGATTACGCACCATATGACCAATGAAATTAAAACTCTAAGAGCATCTAATATATATACCAATGTTAATGTTCAATTTATCACATATATTTTTTTTTAAATATGATAATGTACAATGTTATTTATAAAATTATATCTACTTTTGTTTTAAAACTCGTAATATAAACTTTTAATATTTAAATAAATTAAAAATTAAGGCATAAAGTAATGATTATATGAAAGAGTCAAAGCTAAAGAAGTAAGAATAAACTATTACACTCGACATTGAATATTTGTTGTTGCAAATTTGTCATCAATAGTTTGGCATATCGAAAATTTAACATCAAAGATCACACTTTATTTGAGAACAATTCCCCCCCCCCCCCCGGCTCTAGTACCAAAATTTACTGTTGACAAAATTCAACAGTCCTATATAAATATGTCATCAAGATCATAGATTTGGACTTATAGTAAATATCTAAAAATTTCTATATCATCTTCTCTCTTTCCCATTTAATTACCTAATATCCTAACAGTCAAATTAGTCGTACAACTTGAATTCTGGCATTGATCACGTTGTGCACGTGGCGGAATTTATGGAGCTGATATTCTTTGACCTTAGTAATAACCTCAAGTGGGACCTACCTTATGTTTCTCAAGTTTTTCATAATGTTTAAGGAAGAATCCAATACATGATTGGTGTTATACATTATGATAATTTGTACGTTTTCGTTCCTTAACGATCTCAAGTCCAATTACCTGATCTCAGCATTAGGTTTTCAAGGGACATCGTATCATGTATATATAGGGGGGTTTAATTGGGTCTCGCTAATTCTATGTACTCATCTGTATATCTTGCTCATATATCTATATAGGTACACACACATTTATATATGTATATAATGGCTTTTGGTTTTCAGTGTCGTCTTAGGGCTTTGCATGGTGTGTTAGTTGAAGTTGCAAAAGAAGCTAAGAAGTGGGAAAAGATGACCCAAGAAGGGTTACTCATTCCCTGAAAGCAGGCTCAGCACTGACACTGGTTTCCTTGTACTACTATTTTCAACCCTTTTACGATGGTTTTGGGGTTGATGCAATGTGGGCTGTCTTAACTGTGGTGCTCATCTTTGAGTTTCCGTTGGTAAGTCTTACATACTCTTCATTTGGATTACCCATACTCAACTAAAGTATTATATAACATTCATTTAGTCACTCAATATATTGTCTTTGAATATACATTTGTTATTTGAATAGTACATCCACTAATTTTACTATTTTATCCATTTTTTTAATCTACGTTTACCAATCATATCACATACTCTCTCTCTTTCACTGATACCCATTATAATAACTATTTAAAGCCTTTTTCATAGTGTCAGAAAATGCTATCGTAAATATACAATAAGATTTTTGTAAACGCTATCTTATTTGATGTTATTAAAAGTCTAGTTTTATATTACTCTGCTTGAGAATATTTTTGATAGCATTTGTTTGTGCTATAATAATATATTTTATAGCAGCCTTTGTCATAGCATTCATAACATGCTATGATAACGTTTTTCATAGCATGACTATGTACATTGTTGTTACGTTCTTGTCTTTGCATTTGTACAACACTATACAATGTTACCATAGCGTTTTTGTTATATTTGGCCATAACACTTAAAAGTGTATTCATGTTACTTTTTCATGTTATTCTCTATTTTGATTACAGACAATATTACATTTTCTACGAATAAATAATAATTTAATATTATTTTTTCATTGCTCAACTTGTAATTAATTTTGATTGAATACTTCAAATACACAAACATTCGTACATTCATTCCCTAATCTAAAACAAGCAAACAACGTTTTCAACCAAATATCATAAGTTCACTACGTTTAATCAAAAATCAATAAATATGTAAAATAAGAGAAAGGGGGGGCGTGGGGGATGTGGTGAGAACAACGATGATACTTCAAAGTCCCAAAGGCAACTTAACAACTCAAAGCTTGCATACATGTCTGCTACTAATGGTTCAAATCTTTCTCGTCTTTCAAATTATGTCCATCGGTAGTTAGACATCTTCCTTCAAGTCCTACACACAGAAAAAGAAATTAACATTTACATCAATAAATCAACTCACATGTTAAGCTAAACCATATCACCAATCAAATCTACAATAACATAGGTGTATGTTTTTTTTTTTTACCTTATAACTTTATCAATGGGCCATGCAATTGTAGAATCAATAGCGTATTCAATATGAAGCATCTCTAAATTAGGCCTCCACAAAATGCATTAGAATTTCTTACAACATCTACCAAAACTCTCGTAGCATTAGGTCCGATAGGAATATGATGAATCAAAGCTGTTGGATCACTTGAAGACCAACGCCCTTTAGCTACAATTTCACGAGAACCATTCCAATCCATTATCTTACACCCCTTACTTTGTGAGTTAGTGTTGACACTCTTTCAAGAAGGAAAAAAAAACAAAAAAAAAATAGAAATTATTTTTCGTTTAGAAAACAAAGATGTGTTTAATTTATAAATGAGAAAAACTATAAGCATAATTTTACCATGGAAAAAGGCATTAGTGCAATTGATTGTTTCTTTGTTTAGCAAGATGATTATAATAGATCATATAAACAAATTTATCATAATGTATAATCTCTAAGAATTAACATATATATGAATTGGACACAAACCTGATTTTTCAATATAGTATTTATTAAGCCTTGTTTGGTTGCCACATGCTCTTTCAATTCTCTACATCTTTTTCTAATCGGATAATGAGCTCGTCTCTTTCCGACATAATTGCCAATTTGGTAATGGTAACTCCTCCGCCATAGGCCCTTAATCGACCACTTTTTTCAGGACCAAGAACTTTTGAAACAACATCCTCCTTTACATTTGTTTGAGATGATAAAAGCAACTATTTATGACATTCTTCCATGTTTTCCTAAAGAATGCATGTAAAATTGTAATTGAATTTCTTGATAACAATATGGTAACTAAAAAATTAAAATAACGAAGGAAAAAGCATAGATTAGTACAAAAGCTTCACCAACTACCACAGATACAGGTTCACCATTTTTTTTCGTGTGTGCCTTGGTCGAAACAGTAACTCTAGATGGTTGTTTTTGGCTTGTGCTTTACTCTAAATAAGAAAAAAAAATTCACATTAAAAAATTTTTTGATCTCATCAATAAAAGCTAAAAAGTACATAACGTTACTATGTCGTCAATTAAACGAGCATATCCTTTGCGGCTACCAGTATATGGGAGTTGTTTCTTCTTCATCGCTTTGAATTTTTCACTTTAGCCTAGTAATAAACATGTATTTGAGTATGCACTAAATATGAAAAAATAAGAAAGAAACAAAGATAAAGCTGTACTTGTTAACTAGTTATTGTCAGATTATTTATGAGTGCTACAATAATAATAAAGAACCATGGTGACTGTATATTGAAATAGAGAGACAATTGGTAAACAACCAGAGTGTATCCAGAGACAGGAAAAGACAGCGTCTGCTTAGAACAGAC
Source organism: Ficus microcarpa (assembly GCA_025413485.1). Lineage (NCBI taxonomy): Eukaryota > Viridiplantae > Streptophyta > Magnoliopsida > Rosales > Moraceae > Ficus > Ficus microcarpa. Next base: position 3,407,713 of record CM046377.1, on the reverse strand, counting down.
ATTTTATGGCACAGTTTCATTTTCAAGAGAGACGTTCAGGAAAAAAGCTACCAAATAGAGATAGAGAGATTAAAAAAAATAAAAATCAGAGCACCTGCAACTTTGTTATAGTTCAACATATTTGACTAGTTATAGTTCAACGTAAGACTGCAGGTTGCTTTCCTACAGCAGAAAATTCATTAAGTTGATTTAAGTTTACAAAGTTTCCTCTTCTTTTGATCAGCCATGAATTTGAACCAACAAAGGGGGGAAAATGATGCAATGTAAGATAATAGCATACTATTTTGAACGGTTCAATCAAAAAGCAAAGAAAAAGATAAAAGACAAGGAATAAACAACAATGAGAACTCAGTTGCGAAAGTAAAACACTACACAAGCATGTGTAAACATACAAACGAACTGCTGCTTAAGGATACAAAATTACTGCTGCTGAAGTTGCCAATTAATAGTGTAGATCACAGAATTTAACCGACTAAAAAAGAAGCAAGCTTGGAGACATCTAAAGAAGGCCATTTTTCTTTTCTATTAGAGACATCTAAACAACAGACTTAAATATTCATTTCTATGATATCCAAAACAAAATATTAATAATAATAAACCTATGACCAATCTAAAGAACGTTAAATCAAACCTAAGTAATAGAAAAAAAAAAAAAAAAACCCCACCTATTGAAATGTTGAAGGCAAAATACGTTCTCGATGTGCTGGCTGGCTACCGAGATGGACGAGAATCGTGAGAGAGGAAAATCTATGGAAAAGAAAACGGGAGGAAAACCATTTGAGAAGAGGTGTTCTTATTTCACTGGTCTCAGAGACAGAATCTAAGGAAGGGAAATCTGTAAAAATAAAATTTGAAAGGGAAATCAATTTGAAAGGGAAATCGTTTGGAGACCGACCCATTTGGGAATTTCAACTGCAGAAAATGGAAGAAGTTATACTGAATCTTGGGAGGGAGAGTTTCGGTAGGAAGAAAAACGGTTTGGTCGATCATATTTTTCAAGAAATTCTGTATCTATCTAAATATATTCATACATATTTAGAACTATTTGAATACACACTAGTCGAATGCAAATTTGGAGCGGAAAGGTTTATTTCCTTTTTTTTTTTTTTTTTTTTTTGTGGGAAAATGTTTTATTTCTTTCCTCTAACTCTTTGCATAACGCCGCCAAAAAATTTAAAAGAATTTAGGTTTTTTTTTTTTTTTTTAAGAGAGGTTTGTTTTTTCTTTTTTAATAAATGATAAAAGTAAATCACTTTTTTTTTCTCGGAAGATAAAAATAAATAATTTTATCATAATAATCAAAGATTTTTCATTTAGATTGACACCCCTAAAATACTCACCTTAAATTAAGCTCCTCACTGTAATTTTTTAAGATAAGTCACTCTAATAAAAGATTATTAAAATAGGAAAGAAAAAGAACATGTTCTAGTTACTTTTGTAAATACATATATAATGGTGGTTACAATTGGAAGAAAAAAAAAATCTGGTTTTTGAAAAAGAAAATTTATTGTTTTAAATGAGAAAGTCTTTTCACTTTGAGAATAACATAGTATTTAAATGTGTAAAAAAAATTTGAAAACAAAAAGTTTATTTGAAATTAGAAGAAATGGTATCGGGAGTAATATATTATGAGAATGTTTTTAAAAGATTTATTTTCTTTTTTCAAAAGAGTTCCGTAAAAAATAAATTTAAAAATGAGATAGTTTTCCTTTTCCAAAATGAGAGAATGATGAAAAAAGTTAAAAAAAAAAAAAAAAACAAAACAAAACAAAAAAACAAAACAAAACAAAATGCAAAATTTTTCAATTTTCAAAAATTGGATACGTCGTCTAAACATATGGGACATTTTCTATCCTGTCCTACATCAATTTGTTTGAAGAACTATCTCATTATCACTAGTGGAAGTACATGTGGTAATTTTATTGTTTAAAATAAGAAAAATCAAGAATTTTAAAGAAATAAATAGGAATTTTCAACATTGCATTTTTTTTTTTGCAACAGTTTTTTTCTAATGAAAAAAAATCAATTCAAGGTTTCAATTTGTGGCTTTTTTTTTTTTTTTTTAAGTAATACTAAGGACACTAACTTCAATCTAAACTTTTTAAATACCAACTTATATGTTACATAGGCTGGTATTCAAAAATTAGGATTAGAATTGGTATTTCTAGCATTTTTTTAAGTTCTTACGTTTAAAAACAAACATCATTTCACAAAAATTTTCTTTTGTGAAAAGTGTTATTTTTATCCTGTTCTAAAACTTTCATGTTCAAGTCAATAGGTCGTTTGACCCATAATGGATTCGTTTCCTCAAAAACATAAACTGCCAATTTCGCAAAATAGATGTCCCAAACCTGATATGTAAAATGGCCCAAAACATCACCTTAGAATTTGAATTTCTAAGTGGCAATTTGAGTAAAAAATGTTCCTAACATATGAACTTTTTTTATTGGGCACTTTTGATAAATGTCACAAAATCATGTATTGGATTGATTTTTGTCACACAAGAAAAAACTCTTGCAAGAAATGTCATAGACAACATCATAAATAAACAAATATTTATTTAATTATTTAAGATCCTAATTATAAATACTAATTAGTCTCCTCAATGTAATCACTAGGGTTACCAAATGGTAACCAGTTGGTTACCAACTCTCGATGGGTTTCTGATTGGTAATCACCATCGCCGGCCAGTTACCAATTGACTATCAAATGATAAACAATTGGTTACCAACCGCCGGTAGTTTATTGGTTGGTTATCAAATGATAACCAGTTAGTTACCAACTACTGACATGTTTCCAATTAGTAATCACCATTACCGGCAGGTTACCAATTGGCTACCAAATGGTAAGTCTAAATACCAAGTCTATACATGCATTTTCATATTCAAAAAGTGTCACTTTTTTATGCTTAGCTTATGAAAATCACATCTTAAGTCATAATACGTTAATGTAATACGAAGAAATGTGATTACTTCTATCAACTAATTAAAAAAAAAAAAAAGTGGTTTTATTCACACCTCATTTTACTTTTGACACGCCCCTTTTTTAAGTTGAAATTTATTATTCCAAAACATATACCCTTAAATAAAACGACAAAAGGGGACAATACTCTAATGAACTTAATTACTTTTTTTCTTTTTGTTATTGAAACCGTAATTTGCTGTTTACGAAACAATTAATATTATGGCTCAAAAAATTATGTGATACCGTACTGCATAATATATGTACACGTAATTAACAAAATACAAGTATAAGCATCAGTAGTTTTTAATTTTTTTTTTCCATGTAAAGCTTAATCTATATCTTATTTTTTTTATGGCAGTTTTCATTAGTATATATGCTAAGATAAGGTTTATTCACGTTATATTTAAATTTTGACACGCCCCTTTAATAAAAATGTCCTATTAAAAAAGCTTAATGAATCCCAAAAAAATAACGAAAAACCCTTGACTAGTTTGAAAAATCTAACAAACTCTTATTTTTCAAATCTTATTTCCATTTTTTCTTCACGAAAGGACAAAAAAAAAAAAAAAAAAAAAAAAAAAAAAAAAAAAAAAAAGCTTCTTGGCTTAAGCTACGACAAGAAGGGAAAAAAAATATTCCAAAAAACATAACAGGGTCATTTAACAAGTGAAACACAAATATAAAAGTTGCACGAGTATGTAAATTTAACTGGAAACTAAAAACAAATGTAATGCAATCCTCAGAAAATTAAACTTAAATGCCTTCACAATCCTCTCTCACAAATTGAACTCCTCCATCTGTATTATCCATGCTAACTTTGCGTCTTTAGATTATCTGGAGATATTGAAGTTGCATCTTCACGTTCATAATATAAAAGTTGCACGAGTATGTATATTTAACTGGAAACTAAAAACAAATGTAATGCAATCCTCAGAAAATTAAACTTAAATGCCTTCACAATCCTCTCTCACAAATTGAACTACTCCATCCGTATTATCCATGCTAACTTCGCGTCTTAGATTTATCTGGAGATATTAAAGTTGCATCTTCACATTCATCATATTTTTCCAACTCGTGGAAGCCTCTTGGTGGTGCCTTTAACATTACATACCACGATGAAACCACTCTGTGCATGTGATCAAAAGCACTATCAATAGATTGGTGACATAAGTTTCGACAATCTTTGCAATGACATAAATATCTTCTAGATAACCAACTTCCTTCTCTGCCATCTTTACGAAATTCCATGCTCCTTCTATATACTCCTCACTAGCTCCATAATTTTTATAATAACATCACATATCTAACTAAAGAGTTCTCCTATAAGAACATGTTATTACGCATTTTACATTATTTTATTTACCTGTTAAACCATAGCCACTCTCTATCCATCGACATAGGAATTGCCTATTACATGCAAGGCATTGAATTAAGTGTTCGTACTTATTAAAGGAAACATAACAGAAAGAGCATCCAGGCTCAGTGCAAAGTACGTTAAATAAAGACTGGCAGATTATGGAAAGGCTAGAAGATATATTACAGCAGAAGTTTGCCTCAACTCGGCAATAATTTCAAATTTCATAAATTTTCAAAAAGCTACTAAAAAATAAAATAAAATAAATTGAGACCAAACATAAAAGTAAAAATAACAATCAAAAGAATTAAAATTGATAATATTAGGCTTTCTTTGAAAAGCAAAAAACATTAGAAGCCAAAAGAACAACACAACATAAAGTTACGAATAGAGTTTACGCATTCAATCGATAAAGTAAAAAAGCAGAGAAAAGAAGAGAAGGAAATAGGAAAGTTTCTTTTAACTGCATTGTACTGCTTGGACTTATTCCCAACAAAACTTAAAATACCTGTAAATTGTACTGCACTACTGGGAATTATTCACTAAATAGCTATGGACTATATACACAAAAAATCAATCTACAAGGAGGTAGTTACAAAGCGTCCTGTGGCTGAGGTCTAGGTGATAGCGTATCAAAATATGACGTTGAAGATGCAACAAAGAGGATCATACCACAATTGACCATGACAGCTTCTAGACCCTACAATTTAACCTCTGATTAATCTATAACTAGGATAACTAGTCCTGATAGAAAAGAAATCCAAAAGCTTATAAATGGTTTCAAAAGATAGGAATTATGATGTAAATCTAGTGCCTGCAATAGAAAGAGATGAAAATAACAAGTATAGAATTTCGAAGAACTAATTGCAGTATTAATATAGTAAAGACAAAAAAGGAAATACAAGAGTTGAAATAACACTTAATGTTGCACCATCTAATCCAAAAGTGACACATGCAAAAATCAAGCATCTCTTTGACGGATACAAAGCATTCACATCAGCATTGCAGAAGCAGAACAATGGGGTACTTTTACTCCAGCCTTTGCAAGAAAAAAACACCCAGAAACAACACTTATGACCAGTGAGAGAGATTAAGAATATGTACTATATACTGTTTATTGTTGTCCAAAGTGATTCAATAGTGTCTGACCATTATTAACTTCAAAAGGTGATATTAAACAACCATTATCTTATATTTTAATGCTTTAAATTAAGGCATTCACCATTTCACGTTCCTACCTCATGTTCAATCATTAACTCTTTTTTCTTTCCTTTTACCTTATAATGGGAGCCTTTAAAGTAATGCTTGAATACTAGGAGCAAAGATTAAATTCAACACACAATTGAAGATAAAAAAGTACCATCTCTGACAAAAAGTGGGATGATCAGAAAAAGAAACTAGAGGTGTAACCCCCAACTCTATTCATTTGCCTCTATAAAATAACCAACAAGCTTTTCTAATCTTCTTCTTCTTTCATTGAAAGAACAGAGGAAATTTTCCGTTTCAAATAATGATTTCTAGCACCAGCACTATACCACTTGAGTAGTTCTCTGCCACATATAAAATGTCAATATGCACATATATATGTATATATAGTGCAGAAGTTTAGTAAAAAAAAAAAAAAACTCACAATTCTCAGAGAAAGAAGGCAACTCTCAGTTGGATAGGTACCACTAGTGGGTTGGTTAGAAGCGTCTTCTCAAAGAACCGTATTGTTGGAACTCATGACAACAATGTGAGTTTCTTACTCTCTTACCAGTGTCTGTTTTTCACTATTAGTTTTTGTGTGTGTGTGTTCTCGTTATGGAAATGCCTTCATTTGGCATTTTGCTCAAAGAAAGTAGACTATGCCAAATTGGCATAAACAAAAAAAAATTATATATATATATATATATATAAATTCAAAACAAGTCCCGCTAACGTGATTACTAAAAAGGAAGCAACTTTCATTTTTGTTAAACAACAACAACAACTATTAAATTATATTATAAAACATGGGGAAAAAAAAAAAAAAAAAAACCATACCCCTTGAATCGCTTGTCAGTAATAAGACACTAGCCCACTAGCGGTCTTCTTGGTGATCTGATCCACGAGCTTCACTCCTAAATAAGCACCCAAAAAAATAAACTATATTGGAAAAAAAAAAATTCGCATTCTCCGAATTATACAAGAACAGTCCAATAATCAAATGCATCCAAATCACTATGCACGAATTCACATATGTCAGTAATAATACGTGTGCGCACAATATCAGGGGTTTTGAGAATTATGTGCTGGGTAGATTTGGCATTTTTATCCAACGAAAGAAACAAAATTAACTGAAAAGAAAAAAAGTGCAATTACCTTTCGTTAAACACTCATCTCTCCCCTTTCATATACAACGAAGATGCATAACTTGGTTACAGAGGATTGTAGACAACTGAAACCTAAAATTGATTCTATGGGCCGGCATCCAATTTTGTTTGGGGGAAATTAAGGGAAAATAGAATGGGGGAGGAAGTGAGAGATTTTTCTTCAGAAAATTTTCTTTCTCAAGGTAGAGACGAATTGATAGATTCTTAACATATGAAAACTGCAATGGAGTTCAGAACAGGGAGAAGAAATCATGGGTGAGCCAAAATTTTAGGGAAATTTTTGGGTGTTAAGGTTCATCAAAGCTTGAACGAAAATTATGGGGTTCGAGGGAGATCAGCACTGAATGCTTTTGATGGGGGAGTTCTCTTGTTTTGTCAAGCAGATCTTGCTTTCGTGAGTTTTTGTAATTTTTATTATCATTATTTTTTTTTTTTAGGGGAAGTTTGGTGGAAGAGTTTAAGTTGGTATTTTGAAGTTTAGATTGAGTTAAGATAAGTTGAGTTTAAAAGTTGGGTGTTTGGTAAAAAGTTTGAGCTGAAAAGTTTAAGTTGAGTTGAGTGTTTAGTAAAAAAAGTTTGAGTTGAAAAGTTTAAGTTGAGTTGAGTGTTTGGTGTGAGATAAATTTAAAAAAAAAAAAAAAAAAACAAGGACCTTATTTGGATGTTAAAAATCTGGACTGAATGAATTAATTAATTAATTTAATTATTTCATCTATAGTTTTTAAGGAGGAAAATAAAAAAATGTCAATACGCTTAATTAATAACACCTGATCAACTTTGAAAAAAAATTTACAGTTTCTTTACAAAAAATCACATAGCCATAAATAGAACAACATAAGAAGTTATTCTTATTCATACAATAAAATGATAAAAAAAACACATTCATAGTTAATGATAAAAAATTTTTGAGAAAAAGACAAATTTTTTGAAAAAGAGTCAAAAAAAATTTTGAATTAAGTGATTTGAAAGGGTAAGTTAAACACCCCTTTAAATTTAAAAATTTCAACTCAAACCGTTTCAACCAAACGAGCTTTAAAAAAACTCGAATTCCTGCTGGTGTTATAAGCTGGCCTTAACAGGTGTTGAGAGGGGTAATATTATAGTGATTTTAGAAGCAAAACGACACAGAAAGGTGATAATGTGAGGGGCAAATCGGTAAATATGGAGGGCATCTTTTTTTTTTTTTCCCCTCCTCCCAACTTTAACCTTTTTTTTTTCCTTCTTCAGAGACCCTCCAAATCCTTCTCTCTCTCTCTCCCTCTCCTATTTCCCCAGATCATCCGTAATACCCTTTCTACCATTCCTTGGAAATTCCCAGATTATTATGCTCTCTCTTCTTACTTCCCTCTTCTTTTAGGGTTTTAGGTTTCCCTACATTCAATTTTCTCTCCACATCAACTACTAGACGAAGAAGACAATGGCAGATTCCGAAGCTCGCTTCTCCGATTTCTGCAAGGTTTTTTTTCCCCCCTCAAAATCTCAGCTTCGACTGTTTTTTTTTTTTTTTCCTTCTCTTTCCATGGATTCTTTTTGGTTGTGATTGAATGAGAGAGCAAAGAAATTCTGTGAATCTCGCAGAATGAAGTGGCGTTGGATGCGAATACCCGCGCGGAAGCTCTGAAGCTTTTTGCGAAAACCAAGCATCTCTTGCAATCGAACGCCTCCGGAATCGGGACCGGCACGGTGAGCTTCCGTCTTTCCTGAATTGCCGAAATTTGGGAGCCCTGCAGAGAACTGAGGTTGCACAGTAAACTCATTTGGGTTTACTGTGCAACGGTCCAAAGGCCAGTTGAAGAGGGACGGCGAACCAAACTCCTTCAGTTCATTCCGAACTGAAAAACACCAGCTTAGAATGGTTTGCCAAACAGGCTCTTAGTTATTACTAGTTTAACGGTAGAGAGTAAAAAAAAATTTGTTTTTTTTTTATTTTTATTTTTTTTTGGAATAGTAGTATTTTATTAGGTAGACGCCTCGATAGAAACGGCATTAGAGACTACAAAAGGAGTCTCATGAATCCAAACATTGGTACAATTAGAGTTAAAACCAAAGTTAGCTAGAAGGTGGGCTACATGATTGGCACCACGACGAATATGATTCACACCTGTACTCTTCAGCTGGAAAAGCAATTGTCTCACATCTTCCATAATCGGACTTTCCTCAGCGAGATCCCGATCCTCCGTAACAGCCGAAACAACGTTTATTGCCATCAGTTTCCACCTCAATGAGAACACTCTCCAATTCCTTTGCAAGCAATAGCCCTTCACGAAGAGCAAAACATTCAGCCAAAAAAGGAGAAAACGTCCCCTCTAAGGTTTTTGCCATAGCTCCTACTATGATCCCTTTCTCATCTCGAATAACAACACCTATGCCAATGTAGTCCGATCCTGGGGAAACCGAAGCATCAACATTTAGCTTGTAGTGACCTGGTCGAGGGGGTAACCAGACATCAGAACCTGTAGCTTGTTGTCTAGTCGAAACCTGATTCAGGGCCTGCCATTCACCAAAACTAACAATACCCAAATCAAGAATTGTAAACGGGTCTCCATCCTCCCCCCCATGAATAATCTTATTTCTCTCACCCCATAATTTCCAGGCTATCCAACACACCAAAGCAAAATCTTCCGTTGAAAGTTTTAACTGCACACATCTCAAAAAATCTACAAAGGGGACCTCCCTCCTATTCTCCACCACTTTCCAAAACCGTGAGAGCTTCCATATTGCTAGAGACGTCGAACAAGCGAGGAGAGCATGTGATATGGATTCCATCTTTCCTTTACATCTCGGGCACACATCATCACAATTGATTCCTCTATAGCGAAGTGAAGCCATCGTTGGAAGGATCTCATTAAAAGCACGCCATACAAACAACCGGACCTTAGGTGGAATTGGAAGACTCCATATTTTCCTCCACCATGTGATATCCAAGTTGCCATTGGAGGAAGATTCCACACGTTTAGACTCCATAATAGCCCTATACCCCGATCGAACCTTATAAAGACCTCTGTGATCAAAATGCCATGCCCATCCGTCGCCTCCCTCTCCACTACCAAGAGGAATTCCTCGAATGAGCTCTTGGTCAATCGGCCAAAGTGTATTTCCAATCTTATCCATATCCCACGCGCGGCGCCCTTCCATCATCAAATCAGCCACCCTCAACGTCTCCCCTCCAACTGGCATATTAGTAATCACACGGAATGAGGATGGTCTAGGAATCCAAGGATCAATAAAAACCCAAGTAGATAACCCATCCCTAATGCGCCGACGAAGACCAAGTTTAATAATGTTTCGTCCCCATAGAATACTCCTCCAAAGATACGACACACCATCCCTAGCTTCAGCCTCCAGAAAATCAACTTCTTTAAAATACTTATCTTTTAAAACTCGAGCAACTAGAGAGTCTAGGCTTTGTAAAATTCTCCAAGACTGTTTCGCCACCATCGCTTGATTAAAAGCAGAAACATCCCGAAACCCCAAACCACCTTCCTCCTTCCTCCTACATAGCCTATCCCACCTCCACCAATGAAGTTTCTTCGACTCGCCTGCATCCCCCCACCAAAATCTTGCCATCATAGCCTGGATATCTTCACACAAGGCTAATGGAAAACGAAAGACACTCATTGTATACGTGGGAACCGCTTGTGCCACCGTCTTGATAAGAAGTTCCCTGCCACCTATAGAGAATAGTTTTCCACGCGATACCTGCATTTTCTTCCACACTCTCTCCTTGATCGTTCTAAAAGCATCTCTTTTACCCCTCCCCACCAAGGTAGGGAGACCCAGATATTTATCATGGGATTGTGATTGCTCCAAGCCCAATAATCGGAGAATAGAAATTCGGAGTTCATCCCGAACATTCTTGCTGAAGGTAATGGCCGATTTCTGCATATTGATAGACTGCCTTGATACCCTTTCGTAGGTTGCTAGAATCTCTCAAATTCGCAAACATTCGTCAAAAGAAGCTCTGCAAAACACGAAACTATCATCTGCAAAAAGGAGATGACTAACCTTGGGTCCATTGCGCGAGCATGAAAATCTAGAGATATAGGAATCCCTTTCAGCAGTCAAGAGAAGACTCGAAAGACCTTCAGCACATAATAAAAATAGATAGGGAGAGAGAGAACATCCCTGTCACAAGCCACGGGAGGGTACTAATTCTCCGCAAGGTTCACCATTAACCATGAAAGACAGAGTAGACATAGTGACACAATCCTCTACCACTCTAATCCATACATCTGGAAACCCCATCTTCCACATCACCCCAAAAAGGAACGGCCATTCTATACAATCATATGCTTTGCTCATATCCAGCTTCAGTGCCAACCATCCTTTTCCACCTTTACGGATCTTACTTAGTGAGTGCATGAGTTCAAAAGCTACTATGACATTATCCGTAATTAAACGACCCGGAACAAAAGCACTTTGATTGGCTGAGATAACAGATGGTAAAATATTCTTTAAACGGGAAGCAAGGACCTTAGTGACAATCTTGTAGACAATGTTGCAGAGGCTAATAGGTCGAAAGTCGCCCATCTTCCTAGGATTAGTCACCTTAGGAATAAGAGCAACATTAGTGTTATTAAAAGGCCGGATAAAATGCTTGCCTTCAAGGACACCAATACAGACTCGAGCAATCTCTGGCCCTAACACTGGCCAATTTTTCTGGAAAAAGATAGCATGAAATCCATCAGGACCCGGAGCCTTGGTAGGGCCCATCTCAAAAACTGCGCGCCTGATCTCTTCTACAGCATAAGGAGCCAGGAGAGAATCTCTCATCGCTCTAGTAATCCTCCCACCTATACAATTAACCACCAACTCTACATCGGACGATTGAGGCCTAGAAGATGAAAATATATCCGAAAAGTAAGTGGTAACAACTTCCTTTATCTCCTTATCGTCCTCACACCAACGACCCTCCTTGTCCTCCAAACCCAAGATCTCGCTCTTTTTCCTCCTAGAAGAAGCTTTAGAATGAAAGAATTTAGTGTTCCTGTCCCCATTTTTAAGCCATTCCACCCTAGATCTTTGACGCCAATATTCTTCCTCACATCCCAGCACTCTATCAAGCTCCTTCTCTGCCTCATGGATTCTGTTCATCGACTCATCATCACGGGGGCCGTTATGCAATAATTCCACCAATGCTGAAGGTGAGATACTCTCCACGGAATATTGCCAAACTCCTTCATACCCCAACTTTTAAGTGCTCCAGCACACGACCTCAGCCCAGTTGTCAAACGGTTAGGAGAGCCATCTAGATGTAGATTCTGCCATAGATCCTCAACAATCTTAGAGCAATCCTCATGTTTAGCCCATAACGGCTCAAAACGAAAACTACCCAATTTCCTTTGACTAGCCTTCTTCCTTTTCGGCACAAGTTGGAGTAGTATAGCCCTATGATCGGACCCCCAGAAATCCAGCACTACCACATTTGCTTTTCTAAACTGAAGTTGCCAACTAGTATTAGCCACAAATCGGTCAAGGCGAACTTGGATATTTGCACTCCCACTCCGTCGATTATCCCATGTAAATTTAGGACCAACATAGCCCATATCTGTCAGGTCACACCAATCCAACGTCTCCCTAAATAGTAACATGTCACTAAGGGACCTCTCACCGCCGCCTTCAAATTCTAATGGATTCAAAATCTCATTAAAATCACCGCCGCAAATCCATGGTACATCCGGATTAGTGCGTAACCGCTTTAACAATTCCCACACCTACCGTCGAGCTTTCTTTTTATGTGGTCCGTATAACCCCGTGAACTGCCACTTATCCCCAAATTCAGAAGTAACATCAACATCAATATGGGAGCACGAATAGCTTCGCAAACTAACCTGCCATGCCTCCCTCCAGAGTAATGCAAGCCCGCCACTTTGACCCACGCTATTTACGACAATCATGCCATCAAAACCAAGCCTTCTTTTTAGATTAACTGCCTTCTGTCCATACAACCTGGTTTCCGAAAGGAAAACCATGCCCGGGGAAGTGCTCCGAATTAATTTCCGGAGCTTATTGAATGCTTGAGGATTCCCCAAGCCTCGAACATTCCAGGATAAGACGCTCATTGGTCCTGGCGGAGTTGTGACACAGCCTCCGCCTCCTCCATAACTCCCTTTGTAACTGCCTCTAATTTCCGAACTTTAACCGCGTCTCCTGGTGCAATCTCCATCTCCATTTTTCTCTTCACTGTCTTATATTTCACAGATGAATAAGACACCGACCCATTCGTGCCTTTGAGTCTGGCTGCTTTTTTCCACTTTCCCCCACTTCTTTTGACTGACTCTGCTCCACCGACTGAGACAATCGGGATATTAGCTACATTATTTCCAGCCTCCACAGCGCCATGCACGTCCCCAACAGCATATCGTGTCTCTGTGCATGGAGTAGGGATGTCTTCGATCAGCCCATTCTCAATAGGCTTATTTTTAAAACGCACCGTTTCACTAAAAGTGGGCATACATCCCACGTGATCTGCATGGCCGAAAAAGGTCTCCAAATGCTGCCCATTAATTACGGGATTAATATTCATTACTGTTTTGACTTTCTCCCCATACTCACTCCTAGTTTTTGAAATACTTACCGGATTTGCCTCCATTGAATCCGGAGGGGACGATGGTAACGGATCCCGCTCCTTCGCCGCTGTTTTGGAAAGTTTCCGAGATTCACTCGGATTCTCCGGTAGTCCCAACTCAGAAGCGTGCAGTCCTCCATCGCCCACCGCTGTTTCGGAGGAAGTCCGAGATGCACTCGGGTTCTTCGCAGGACCCAGCTTAGAAGAACGCCATACCGCAGGTTTACTCTGATCGCCACAGCCGTTACGCCAGCCTCCGCCAATCTTTCGAGATCTTGACGGCTGGTTATCAGCCCTTAGTTCCGAACTGTAGGCGAGCCGATTAGAGCTACGTATGTTCGCGTCCAAACATTCCAATCTCCCATTACCAATACGTCCACACCCATAGCAGAAATCCGGTAGCCTTTCATATTGGAATGACGCCCAGACAGTTGCACCCTTGCTCCCCAGTTTAACCGTCGTTCCCCTCCGGAGAGGTTTGGAAATATCCAACTGCACCCTCAGCCGCATATAGATCCCATGACAACGTCCATTCTTGTCAGCCTCCACATCTACAAACTTCCCAATTCCGTTACCAATCTTTTCACCGATCTCCCGAATCATCCCATCAAACGGAAGGTTATAAATTCTAATCCAAAAGCATGAAAAACTCCAATTATCCCATTGCAGTGCTTCATCCCCGTTCACAGCCTTTAATAACAAGAGTGTAACGACCCACCTTACATAGGTCGTTACCGTACTTACATACTTATCAGCTTAGCATAATTTAGCGGAAATTTTTTTTTTTTACAAGCATATAAACATACATACTTATGATGTTGTGCGTACGTATATACAATAATTAAACAACTTTGTTCTGTTTGAAATAAAATACTTATAAAGACAAAACGCGTAGCGGTCATGTTCCCACTTTTTCACAGTCGCTCCGCCTCGCTCCTCCATCATTGTATCAGCCGTTGCTCATAGGTTGTTTACCTACAGCATAGACGTAAGATGTGAGACGTGAGCTTTTGCTCAGCAAGTACAACTTGTTAATCCGCGACACACCAAAATAACACATAATAGAACTTGGCACTTTTTAACATGTCATAGCATATTAGCATAACATACTTAAACATGCATGAGCCATTTATGCTTCATTATGCTTCCTTATACTTTCATAGCATACTTCCTATCTTATCTTGACTTATCTTGCTTATGGGCCCCTTACATAAGTGTACGTACCCGGCGCGCAACTATGGAGTGGTTGGGGCGGCCAGTCCATTTCCAACTCAAACCATAGTCCAACCCGACCTCGGACGGGTGGTATGACACATGCAAGCTTGCTTGCCATCTTACTTGTTTTTCGTGATCTCTTTCTTGATCTTACTCTTATCTTAATTATTGGTGAACATGCTTCATGATGTCACACCTATATATTTATATTCTAACATGCCTCATATCATATCCACGATCTTAACATTTCATCGTAATATAGCTATGATCTTAACATTTCATGTGACATAGCATAAGAATACATCATGTTAAACACACGCTTGGCATATAGCAAACAACATAACAATATCACACATCAACATGCTTGGGTAAGCATCACAACAAATGCCTATGCTATAGGCGGAGTTGTACTTACCTTGGTTACTATGTCCGATGCGGCGCTGCTCGGGATTAGCACGCCTTTGCAGGTTATCTCCTGCTACAATGAAGGACATATGTAAGAGACCTTGATATTATAGGATGTTGGTAGCCTAAACAACATGGTATACAAAGTCCTAGTTGTATGTTCCCTTCATAACTTATAATAGCTTGTGGGGTTACTACAAGTAACCCTCGTGATTAGCATTACCAACCTTGGATCATACCTTATTAGGTTACCTAGGGTAATCCTGTAGGCTAAGTCCATACATATATACTTAGAACTAGATTATTATTCAATCCTTAAACTTGGTTGTAACCCATAACCTACTAGGTTATTATTGGTCACCTTGGGTCTTACTATCTTGATGTAATACTGGGTTATGTTGGGTAACCCTTAGTTTTATTAATTTGATACCATGTTGGGTTACATTGGATAACCCTTTATCTTACTAACCTTGGCATCACGTTGGGTTACATTGGATAACCCTTGGGGTGATTTATCTTAAGTTAACCCATGTTGGGTTACTAAGGTCCAACTATGGGGTAACCTATTAAGTGACTATTGGTAACCCTAGGCCTTGGACCCAGTGCTATAGTTCGGGTGTACGACTTAGTTATTGGTGGTAATCTTCTTGCTTACTCCAATTTTAAGAAAACCTAAGTCTATAATTCCTCTTGTTTTCTTTATAAAATGGAGGTGTTTTATCACCTTTTTTTTTCAAAAGTCCTCTTTATTTTCCTTATAAAAATTTGGGTTTTCTTTTCAAAATATTTGAAAATATTATTAAGGGTTGGAACTGCCTTTGGAACATTTCCTACAATCCAATTTATTAGTTTTGGTTCAAAATACCTTATCCTTACATTTTTCTAGAAAATCCTGTACAGAAATCTACTGTTTCCTGCACAGTCTTTATAAACTCAGGTATATATTAAAATCTAGGCAGAATTTGAAAAAGTTGTCTTCATAGAAGTTTTAGATCTTGAAAAATTCTAGAACTTTCATGTTTTATGAAAAACCCAGTTCCAACGTTAACCTTTTCGTTTTCCCCTTGGAACATAACTAGACGTGCTTAGAGGTCTGGGCACGTCACCCTCGGGTTTTCATAAAAACAGAGGCCGTTGGAGCCTCATTTAGAAAAATTGTTCATGCTGGCCCCTAGAAAAAACTATTCTAAACAACTTTTATGTTTTGAGTTTTTCCAAATTCGGCCTCTAAAGGCCTCAAAATTCACTTTTTAGAAAACTGGTCAGGATTTACCCGAACCTGGCAGTTTTTCGGTTTAGAGTTCGTTTTACGTCCTAAACGTGAAGTCTAGCTCAACCAGCCACCGCGGGAGCTCTAATACACACATGCAGCAGTTTTCTAACATAAATTTTGTTTAAACACATTTTCTAACATAGCCATGCAAGCCTAATCAACTTTGGATAATTTTAGTTGCATGATTTGGATCATAGCAAGCATATCAAGCATTGTCACTACATTCTAGCAACCTAGCATAAAATTTTCATCCACAACCATCCTAGGGCAGATCAGGGGACACACCATAGACCATCATTTAGCATGCAATTCACAAATTTAAAGCAAGCATGTAAAAATAAAATCAAACCACCCTTAATCTAGCTCAAGCACACCCTAGGTTTCTAACTTTGGGCTCAAAAATAAATTGAGCTTATGCTCTTACAATTTCAACTTGAAATACATGTAAACTTCAAATTGAAAGCTTAATTGAAGGAGATAAAGGTTTAGAAAGGTTTACCTTGATTAAAAACACAAGTGGAAGCTAAGGTTGGTTCACCCAAAAATTCTCCCCCTTGCACCTCCCTATGGCCGGTTCTCTTGTGCTCAAATTGAACCAAGATGGTGGCTGATTTTGGGTGGCTGCTAGCACTCAATACTAAGCACTCCCAAACACAAATTTTGGTCACTTTTTCACCCTCTTACAGCCGGTTTTTGAGCTCCAAAAACTGAGCATAGGCTGCCCAAAAAAACTGTTTTGGATCACTAGTAGAAACCTCACACTCCAAGCACCAAAACCCCTATGTTAATTGAAATTTTTCTTCACTCAATCACACACTTGGATTTGCAGATTTTTGGAGAGGAAAATTGGGCAGAGATTGGCTGCTTTTCTTGATTTTTTTCAGCCTAAAATCTGATCACAAAGGGGGCTATTTATAGGCAAGTTTTGGGGCACTTTTGTGATTATTTTTTGTTCTCCTTTTTAAAACAACCCCATGAGTTTTCTTATTTGAATTTTTGCCCCTCCAAGTCCAGCCACCTCATGCTCTAGACACTTCCAAGATTATCTAATCAATTTTTAATTTTTAATTAAATCCTTAATGATGTCAAAATTAGGGGTTTAGGTGATGTAAGCCTATTTAGGGCTTGTTTGGCTTTTTCTTTTAAAAGCAGTCTACTTTTTATTCAACACAGATATTTTTGGTACTGAGGTTACTAATACACCATACTGGGGTATTATATTACAGTCCAAAATTTATCTGTTTGAAAATGGACAGTACAAAAAATTTTCTTTTTGCTTAAAACTTTTTGGCCCAAAAATACCTATTTATTGTGCTTGATTTTTCTATGGTAGTTTGATTTCTCATCTATATTTCCTTGACCAAAATTTTGGTTTTTGCAGTATATTTTCCATACCGCTCGTCATTGATCTATGTGGTCAACTATTTGACCACCTTTGGTCAACCTTTGACTTCCTTGACCAAACTTGACCTCCTTGGTCAACTTTGACTCCTTTGGTCAAATTTTAACTTTCTTTGACTTTCTTTGACTTTCTTGATCAAAGTTTGACTTTCTTTGACTAACTTTGACCAATCATAAAATCATAGATTTTCTTCCCCTTTTTACTCAAAAGGTCATTTGCTTAACTAACTCATTCATAATTGAGTTTTATAAAGCTAATAAGAACTCATAAAATAACTCAAAACCCCAATCAGGATTTTGCATAAATACCTTCATGGTTGAGCTTGAGCTTTTCTACAAGAAATTGTATTGACGAAAAATTTAATTATTACAAAGAGTGACTTATTAAAAGACCATGGTTCCATCGCCAGAATCTTGGCCCTATCCTGTTCCTTTTCAAACGAAAAAATGAGAGTGTCTCGATCTAACACCTGCGCAGAAAACTCACCAGCCGTCGCCCACAGCTTCTCCATGGTAGCCATTACTGAACTCTTATTATAGGGTTTAGAGGACAATATCTTCCCCATCAACCCAAATCTCGCCAGTTTCTGACCCTTCTCCATAACCTCATCCGGGATGCCAATCACCGTAGCTTATTCGTCTGTAATGGAGAATGAACTGAGACGCCCAACCACTTCTTCCATAGTCGGCAACACAACTCTCACCTTGCGGGAGAGACACACGCTCTCATAGAAACCTAGAGAGACTCGCCCGACAAGCAAAATTGTAAAAAAAAAAAAAAAATGTTAAAAGACAAAGTAAGAAGATAAATAATATATATTAAAAATAATTAATTAAGATAGATAATATAATAATAATAAATTTAAGGATTTAGTTTTTTTTTTTATAAATTTAAATTTATATTAAGATCTCAAAGTCATATATATTAGTATGTATATATATTATATTCATGCGTATATAGAGCTCTGGAATATGGAATTATTTTTACAGTAAACTGATGTCATTCATATTTAATTTTTTTTATTTTCTCTTCCGATCTGTCATAATAAAAAAAAATCTATATATTAGTAAATTGATTTTTGTAGTTGAAATATAAATTAAAATAAATTTTGTAATTTAATATGTAATTATGCGTAAAAGATAATATTACCTAGTTTTTTTTTTTTTAACGAATCACTTGGATACAATTTGAACTTGCGATGGAGGAGGTTGATGCTGAGAACTAAAATAATAATACATATAATTATGTAATAATTAATGATAGATAAATATATATGTTGAGTGAGAAAATTTAAAAATTGAAAATAAAATACAAATAGCAATGTACCTTAATCCCACTTCTTCAATCATAGGTACGCTAAAAGTGAGCTATTTTTTTTATGTCATCTTGCCCCTAGTTAGGGTGTTTCTGGGTCAAAGGATATTAATGATGATGGAATTTCTTCAGAAGATTTAGTTATCGGTGCAGGTAATAACATTGGTTGGATATCATCATCAAAGATTTTTACAATAACTGCATCAATGAAAGCACCTCTAAGATGAAATTGGATGAAAAATATTTTTGATATACCTTTCAGTTGATTGAAAATAAGAGGGATAA
The DNA here is from genome assembly GCA_025413485.1 of Ficus microcarpa. NCBI lineage: Eukaryota > Viridiplantae > Streptophyta > Magnoliopsida > Rosales > Moraceae > Ficus > Ficus microcarpa. The sequence goes on along the minus strand of CM046377.1, from coordinate 3,388,579 downwards.
TATTTGGATCAATGTATCTTTCCTAAATTGTCAGTATAGAGCAAGGTGTTATTTATTAATGATTACACAGTCTTTCCGAACATGACAATATTCATTCCTCCAGTGCCATCTTCGATTCATGCATTGATTTTGTACCTATTGAAAAGAGTTAATATTTATTTAATTTTTAGTTATTTTGGTATTTATATATATTTATTTTTTTATGATAAAGATAAAGAATATATTCATGGGTATCACACCACCATGAAATCTCTAATTGTTTTATTTGTTTGTAACATCTTGGACAAGTATTGTAAAACCAACTTTAGCGACGATCAAGTTCAGTAGTGACTGCTTTAATAGTGAATTTTATCTCCTGCTAGATAGATAAATAATATTTTATATTTAATACATGATAATTAAATATTTACCTTATTTCGATATGGATCTAGAGTCTGAAGTTCTACGATTGTGGCTCGGTTTATAGTTTTTTATTCCTCCAATGACAATAGTTTTTTTTGTTGATCTAGCAATAAAGTCAATTTCATAAATAGAATGGCTGAATTTACAGCAAATTAATATAACAAATAAAGTTATTTTTTTAATTAATATATGTAAATAATTATAATAATTTATGAGTAAAGATTTGTAATATATATATATTTTTTGGTTTTAGCAATGTCTAGATCAAGACAATATGAAGTTCCAATAGTGCTTGCAATATAAAGTCTACATGTATATCTACAATAGTAATAATTAATGATTAATGATATAAAAATTTTTAGTGTTTTTATTTAAGAGAGGAATAAAATTATTTTTAGTTGTTGTATATATACTTACCCATATATTGTTTAGCTGTCATTGCTAAAAATGATATAACCACTAGTTCGGGCATTGTTTGAGTTGCATTGTCATCAAAGTTTTCTATAATTTATCCTCAAAAAGTGACATGAAGTGTTCATTCTCTGTTGAATAAAATAAATTCAAATAAACAATTTATTAATAATAAATTACGAAATTTTTAGAAATATATTTTTAATAATATATTATTTATAGTTACCTGATATTTTGAATAACAAAACTTCGCCTTTTTACCAATCTATCATTGATAATGGATTCTTCTATACTCTTGACTGATATGAGACGACCAAACACATCTAACATAATATAATAAATAAGAAGTTATTATTTATTAATTTTAATAGAGTTAATTTATTAATTGTAAACTAATATATATGAAAATCATATATAATTTACCGGACAGAAGATCATTGATGTCGACTTTTGATATTAATTGATCGAACTCCACAAAATTAAATTTGTGTTTGGGTATTTCTAGTAGATCTTCCTCGATGTTTTTGAAAACTGTGGATCTTGCGAATTGCAACACTGTTACATGAGGAACAATCGTATATCTTTGTTTGTTATTCATGATGAAAAAGTTACTGATTTTATATATATTACCTACTTGTATTTTATTTGTTATGAATTTAGCGTCTTTTGCACGAATGAAACCATGTATTGCTTTATTCTGTTAAATATATATATATATGTTCATATTTTATTATTGTTGTCTATACACTAAATAATAATTTGAGATGCATTTTATTAGTAATATAATATTTATAAGAAATAAATTAAATTACCTGTTTATCAACTATTAAGCAATCAAGTCTTATAATTAGTGTTCCTCCATAGTCGACATACTTGAGTACAAATAGTTTGATGTATTTCCTCTGGCTTTAGTACTCATAATGGACTGAACATTTTTTATAGATAGCAAAAATATATGCATAAATATATGTAATAGTTTATAAAAAGAAGTTAAATTTTAAAGATTGCAAAGATTGTTTTATAATAAAATAAATTAAAACATGATTATTATTATTATTATTATCATTTTTTTTCACAGAAGATTGTCATCTTTGATAAATATTGTACAATAGTTCTTTGTAAACAATGTTTTTGATATGATTTAGATATTTGTTAATTGAATCATATATTAAAATATGTAAACCTTTTGGTGAATTACTCTAGATAAAGCAACATATAATTGTTCATGACTGAAAATTTTATCTTTTAAATATAGTCCTACTTTATCTAGATATTGACCTTAACTTTTGTTTATTGTCATTGCTTAAAAAATTTTTAAAGAAAATTGTCGTCTTTTTAAAACAAAAAGCCACTTAAATTCACTAATTGTCATTTCTATTATAAGTATGTAAACTTTTTCATTTATATCATTAGAATTAATAATGCGTCCATCGACAATTCTATCTGTTAATTGTGTAATAATTATTCTAGTACCATTGTATAAACTTATTAATTGATTGAGATTTCACATTAATATAACAGGAATTCCAACCTTAAGTTTTAATTCGTGTGGAGGCAAACCATTAAAGTTAAGAGTATGTAAAAATACGGGAGGATATAAAAGATTTAATTCTTTGAGATTTCCAGATAATGAAAGAATAGTGTCACAACTATAATAAATTTTTATTTCTGTAAGTACCAAAAATAATATATATTTATTTATTTTATCAGTTGTCTTATTTATAGGTGTAATAATCGCACGTTGTTTTAGATAGTTAATATTTTGAAAATTTATAATGGAAATTGTCGTATATTGTGGCACAAATATATTTAGGTATTTTAATCCAAGCAGTATTTTTGTTTTCTAGATCCTTTATTCCATTTGCCGTTCCATTACCAACATTTAAAATCTATTCTAAGAAGTTAGTAATTTCTATTTGCTTTTCAATATAGTAATTATGTCTTTTTAATCGCATATTTTTTGTTAAAGTAAGTATACAAAAATATGGTCAAAAATAATAATTATTTATAGTTACATCAATAATATTTTCCTTTATACCATTTAGGATGACATGTAATATTTGTTTGAAGTCACCACCTAATATAATTGACATTCCTCCAAAAGGATGATCGAAAATATTATATAAGTATTGCATTGTTTTATCTAAAATGTCAAAACAATATTAATTAGTCAGAGGTACTCCATCCCATAAAATCAATGTGGTTTTTTTCTATTAATTTCGCTAATTGAGTAGATTTTTTTAATTGACAAGTTGAGAATTTATCAATTAAAAAAGGTGTATGAAATCTTGAATGTGCAGTTTGACCTTTTGGTAACAATAACGATGCTATTCTAAATAATGTTATAGCTAATACAATTTTACCATTTGATCTAATTTTGCTGACAATAGCATTCCATAAGTATGTTTTTCCTGCACCACCATAACCATATAAGATGTTTAAACTGAAAAGTGTTTTTGTGAGATTAAAGTTTGTACTTGTTGAGCGAAAGCTCATCAGATATGTTCCATACTACAGGTAAAGATAAAAGGCCTATAGCTTTACTTGGTGGGCTTGGAGACGATGCAACAAGTGAAGGGTGGTGTGGGATACCACTACGCAAATATTTTCCGCAATTCTTTAATTATGAAGTTTTTCAAGTATGTTTAATGTCAAGTTCCGTTATGTATGTATGTACTAATTTCAAGTCACGATTTCAAAACGAAGTTCAAGTTTTCAAGTTTCAAGAGAAGTTTTAAAAGAAAAAAAAAATTTATTCCGAAATTTTTCTTGAAGGTTAAGTGTTTTAAGATCAAGGTTTAAGACAAGTAAAGAAAGTAAGGTGACGGTCCCCCACTCGCGTGGTCGGCCCTACGTGGGTGGTCGGAGCGTCACATTAAAAATATTACAAATTAATAATATAATGGTGAAAAGTTGTCGAAGTTGAGTAGATGTTGACCAAAATAATACTTCTTCTACTGATTCATCCCATTATTTATCATCTCTCAATAAACCCAATGCATAGCAAGCTGTTTGATTTATCGGATAAATAATATTATTCACTGTTCGAAGTGATTCATAACTTGTTGCACTTTTTTGATGATTTAATAATAATTTTAAGTAATATAACTCACCAGAATATGGATGAATATAAAATGTTCTTCCTATAGTATGACCATTTTGTCGATAAGTTTAAATTTTATTTATATTATTTCAGACCTATTTTGTTGAAAATTCTATATAAGTAAGTTGTTGCGCATTTTTATTAATTTTATTAATTTCCATTCACTCCGTTGCTGTTGTTTTTTGAAATTGTGGTGACATATTATATTTTGGAGTTGTTGATTTTTATTAAATGTTATGTTTTGCATATTTAGTAAATGAATAGAAATTCGTTGAACAATTGGATTTCTATGATGGATTGAATAATCGAATATTCTCCAAATTGCTTTATAAGGTATGATATATCGACAGTTAAGATAAGCTTTTATTTCATCGATTTCTTTGTAATTTGTTTTTTCGTTATTTTCAGTAATAAAATTATCTTTAATAACAGCTCGTATTCTATCTAGACCTTTTGTTTAATATTTGAATATATATTTAATAAGCATAGATTGGGAACACATTTCGACATTAATATGAATACTATATTTTACGCATAAAGTTTGATTATATGAAACAACATATCTATTATTAAGTTCAATTCTTTTTTTTTATAACATTAAATTCTATATTTCTATGACGATAAAGAACAAAACCATTTTTTTTTATAGTTATTTCATTTTTTATTTATTTTGAAAATTTTTGGAACATTTAGAGTTTTTTATACATGGTGCATTTGTTTTTGCATATCCATATGGTCTATGTATCATATATTCAGTTATAATTTTATAACCTAAAGGATTTTTTATTGGATCTGGAATTTCAACAGAAATAAATTTATCTATTTGTGTAGCATTGTGATATTTATGTTCGGGATGTAACCAAAATAACATGTGTAATAAGTTAAATCACGTTTTTTAAATCCCACCACATATATATATATATATTTGGAAAAAAAAAGAGACAAAAAAAAAAAACCAAACAAATAAATAACACAAACATAACAATAATTTTAGTTTTTTTAATTTATTGTAATAAAGTATTATAATAATAATTGCTAGTTTTTTTTTGTTATATAAAATAAATAGACTTACCTAATATTATAACTCCAAAAATATCACCTGACTTCATTGTATTTAACAAATAATTTTATTTTATTTTAAATATTCTACTTATAATATCTGGTTTATTTTCAGATTTTTGTCTTGGAATTATATTTAGACTTCTTTTGATTTCTGATCATCTGGGATTACATGTAAATGTTAAAAATATATCAGGATTTCCATGATGTTTACAAATTATCATTGCATCTTGATAATTTTGAATCATATATCTTGGATTTCCTGTATAAGTGATGGTAAAATAATTATTTCCTCTATTGTTTTTGTGTCTGTATCACCTCTAATTATAGCATCTTGGATACCTTTGTTAATTTTAGATATTAAATTATTTTGATTTGGTCTAACATAATATTATAAATGATCTTTTTCAATAGAAGTATAACTATTTATAATATATTATTGAAAAGGCTGCCCAGCTCTAAATAATGTATATCGTTGATGTAATCGTTGTTGAAGTTGAAAAACATAAAATAATCTCATTGATATTCGATTTTTATGTGGTTGTTTAACAATAAAATTTGGATTCCATTCTATATCAATTTTATATCCATCTTCTCTATAAGAAATAACAATGATTTTGTAATGCCATATAAGATGGATGAAGTTTATTGATTTTTTGTAATTCTCCAATCTGATTATGAATGATAATATCTCTACCTTTCTCATATAGACCAAAATCTCCAACAATTAAACCACCTATATCTGTTAAAGTTGGAAGATCATATTATGTACTATCTCTTTGTCGTCTTCCAATTAATCTTAGTTTCATTGATCGTATTTGATTGTTTTTATAAATATTTCTCACGCTTCTAATAATTTAAACTAATTTGTTTGTTTCATCTAATATTATGATTAATTTTTGAATGATAGTCTCATTTAAATTATTTAAATCATTATTATTTGAAAATATTGTTATTCTATTTTGAATTTCATTTTCTGTATCATAAATACATAAATGTGCAAAATTTGGAGAATTATTATTAGTTGGAAGTAAAGATCCAATTAGATGATTAATTTATCTACTAATTTTGAAAATATATGGTTTTGATGAATTATTAATATCTGATTGAAAATTTACTTAGAATGAAGTAAAAGCAAACATAGAATTATAAATTCTAATATTTTTTTTTTCTAAAATTTTCACTTAAAGATCCTCCATAATAATCTAATAGTTCATCTAAAATTGATGGTGTTTTTTTGCTTAAAGGTATTTTAATTTTTCCATTTTAAAAACATAAAAAATTTTTTTGGTGGATATGTATTTTGTGTTTGTTCATTCTTCTAAAATAATGCTCCACAATATTGGCATGTGCAATTACAATCTCCAATATTTATATATCCATCATTTGAATCTAAGTAAAAAAATTCATGTAAAAAACAAAACAAAAAAAATTATAAAATGTCAGTGAAAAATTTTGTTCAAATTTATAGTTGTATAAAAAATAAAGAGAGAATTTAAGATGAAGAAACTACTTTTTTGAATTGATGGTAAATTGTAATCCTCCGAAGATGGATTTGACATTCCTTCGCCAGTATTATAAGTTGAAGATAATTGAATAAATCAACTTCAAAAACCCGTAATAATTTCTGTATTTAATTCTTTAAACTAATTATTTGAAAAATATATATTTATCGATGTAGATGCTTCATTATTATTTATATAATTTTGTTCCTTTTTTTTTTTTGACGTTTTGGACGTCTTAAATCATTAGTATCTTTGTGAGATTTTTTTTTCATTCTTCTTAATTTTTTTTCTTTAATATAAAACAGAAAAACAACAGTATGAATTATTGTTAAAAGATAAAAATTATACATATAAATGTTAAAAAAAAATATTAAGCATTTTATTTACCAAAAAAGGAAAAAAAAATGTAAAATAAAAAAAAATAATATTAAAAATTAAAATTAAAATAAAATATAAAGCATAACAATTTTTTCATTATAACAAAATGAACTAATATATTCAAATTAAAAAACTACAAATAATAAATAAAATTAAAAATCTTAAATTCAAACAGTAAGAAAAATTCAATAACTTAAGTAAATCCAATTAAAAAAAATAGAGAAATAACTAATTAAATTAATAAATAAATCTAAAAATATATTACACATTTTAAAAAATCTAATTTTAGAGAGTAATATTAATATACAACATCAATAATAATTTAGTTACAATTATAATAAATATATATTTTTTATAATAAAACCTCATCACATTAGAGAAAAAAAAATCCGCATCTTTTTATCTTGTTGTAAATTTATAGAGATCTCATATTTACAAATTTCCATCAATTATTTTTTAATTTAAATTATTTAGTTTGTGATTTATTTTTAATACTATAATTTAATTGTGTTAATCCATTTTTTAATTATATTAATTTGTTTTTTTTCTTCTAAATTTTTTGAAATCAATATTTCATCATTGTTATATATTGTTTTATTTATGTAGTTTTATTTTACTTAGTTAAAAATAATTGAAAAAAATATTGTTTTTTATTTTATAGTTTATTTTATTTTTAATTTTTTGGGTATATGTTATATTATTCTATTAGAAAATTGTATTTATTAATTAATTGAACAGTAGATTCATTAATTCATACACACACACACACATATATATATATGATATTTGATTTTGTTAATCTGCACAATTTGATTGTAACCACTCACTTTTTTCTCCTTTTCCCCTCCGTACGGACGTTTATATAAAATTTTATTTATCCAATTTTATTTATTTAAGATACATAATAATTGATCAAAATGTTATTTTTTACTGTATTTTTTAAAAAGTTTTTTCTAATAAGAACCTACATTTCTTAAATTAAATAAAAAAATAAGTTATTTTTTTCATTATAATTAGTTATGTTTTACGATTTAAATTTAAACAAATAAAAATCTATACAAAATAGAAAATCTGTTGTTACATTATGAGATTGCATAATAAAAGAACTTAATTGATCAACATGTTATTTGCTACTCTATTTTTTTAATGTATTTTTTTTTCAATAAGAACTTACATTAATTAAAGTAAATAATAAATATATTAAGTTATCTCTATTCATTATCACCAGCTATTTTTTCAATTTAGATTTAAACAAAATAAAAAAATTTGTTGTGACACTATGAGATTGCATAATGGAAGAAATTATATCATATAACCGAAATTACAATAATTTCTAATTGTAAAAACATTTATATACAAAAATTGTTTCAATAAATTTAAATATTACAACAATCTAATAAACAAAACCCTGGGCAGTAAAAATAAAAATAATTATATTAAACTAGAAAACAAAAAAAGAAGGCAGAAACAACAATAAAAACGCATGAGAGTGAAAAAAACAAAAATTTAAACCTGCATTAAACTCAATTACATACACTAATCTAAATAAGTAACCTAATACATATTATTACTATGAAAAATATTATAATAATTTTTACTTAATGTTTTCTACAAAAATAAAACGAAAGTAAAAATTATTAAAGTAAGCTCAGATGTCTTATATCATTAAAAATATTTGTTAAGAATAACAAAAATACAATTCGATGTCGTCTTTGGTAGCTACTATGTGCAATGTTTGGGAATGTGTTAAAAAAAAAAGTTATAAATGTTTCCAGCAAATACAGAAAGGGGAAAAAAAAGGGGAAAAATATTTAAAAACAATAAAATAATGCAATAATATAAAAACAGTAACATATCGATACTGTTATGTTGTGAGAAAAAGAAAACCAACCCAAATCCCAAACATCTATGGTAACAGTAAAGACTGTGAAACAAAATTTAACAGTTATCTAACATATGCTATCAATGATACTATATTTAGCAACATATATCAGATTAAACAATAAATCTGATATATGTATTATTATGTATCTAAACAGAGATCATCATACCACGCTAAAATTATTATGCAAAAGTTCTTCTCAAAGACATTTACAACAACAGAAGCCAAAAAGAATAATAGGGAAAAAAACAAAAACAAAAATGAAAAAACTTACTACAACAACAGTAATAGAATAACATCACATAAATAAATACTAAAGTTTTGTAAATCATATAAAAATATAAACATGATTAATAGTATCATAGGCGAAAATATAATTAGAAAGAAACTCAAAATTACAAAGAATCACCATAGTTATAAAAAATTACCAAATTACAACATAATCATCTAACTTATAATAACAATAATATTCACAAAACATTCACAAATAAGGGAAAAAAGAATTGTCTACACTGTCCTAAAAAAAAAAAAAAAGAAACAGAGAAAAGATGGAAAATACAATAAGAAAATTGAATCCCTTTACAACATCGTCATCATAATAATAAACATGTCTAGATAGTGTAACAGAAATAATATATAAAATCAACAAATAAACCGAGAGAGAAAACATCAACAATAAACGAAGTGAACATAAAAATAATAATATCTTTCATAAAGATCAACTATAAAAACAACACACCATCATGATACAATAAAACAACAATCAATACTGATTAAGAGCTATAAATAAGAACAATACCTGAATAAAAAAAACACATTTCCACATAAATGGATGAAGGTTCAAAGTAGAGTAGTTTAGAGGATTTTACAGAGGTAGTAATGGTAAAGTGCTGGAATAAAGTAATAAATGAAGAAAAACGTTATTTATAAGGGAGAATATGATAAATAAGATAATGCTAAATTTATTTTAAAAAGAGTCAGTGAAACAGAAAGAAAAGAACTTTTTTACACATATAACAGAGTTACATATGTAAAACATCAAACAAAAACACATTAACTCACAACAGATAAGAGATTTTAACTAAATTAGATGCATTAATGACAGAGTTACATGTGTAAAAAATCTCAGTCAAAGTAATCATATGACAGAAAACCACAGAGTTATAGCAAATAGCATGATTACAATCAAAGAAATACAATTTAGAAACATTAAATGTCTAAGATAGATTAGCAAATTTGATTACAGAAACTGCATGAAAGATCTAGAAACCTGAATAGTAGAAAAGTCTAACAATCCATTTAAATGTAACTAAATGATATAATACAGTAATGAAACAGAACAATCATTTACACCAAAAAATAAAATCAGAGCAAATCAGAAACTTACACACTGGATAAAAAAACTATAAACAACAAAAATAATGAAAAATCTACAAATTTAAATAATAACAAAACCTAACAATTCTATCAAATCTAATTAAAGAGTAGAAAAAAACAAAACATATAGCCATGAAAGTTAATAAATAAAATTACAAATTTCTCACAGATTAAATATAACAAATTAAAGAATAATGATATTAAAATACCACACAAACACTAACCTAATCATTGTCAACCATTACAAAATAAATAAATAAATAAATAAATAAATAAATCCTATTTATAACAAAATCAAACCACATAAAAAAAAAAAAAAAACTCATGACATAAAGACCAAACTGCAAATCCTAAATATAACATAAAATTATAAACATAAAAAATACAGAGATAAATTTTGAAAACAAAATCAACAAAATATTAACCAGGCAGAAGAAAGACAAAAAATATAGAAATATAAACATAACAGAGAAAGAGTCTTCAATCTTCCACTTCATACTCGCAATCATCCATTTTGCTCCATTATTATTCCAATCTACCAAAATAAATTACAAAAAATTAAAAAATCAAAATCAATATATACATTAACCTAAAAAGGGGAAAAAAAAAGAAGAAAAACTACTGAAATAAATACAACAAAAATAGAAAAAATACCCCATCCTTTCTTTAATTTTTTTACTCTACATTTGTTTCCATGATTTTCTTAATCATATAAATGCAAGTAAAAAAGAAAAACAAAAGAAAAAAACTAAATGAAAAATGCTTTTCTTTAATTATACACATGGATAGGGAAAAAAATTGGAAAAAAAAAAAACAGACACAAAAAAAATCAGCCAAAAACTCAAAAAAAAAAAAAACAGATGAAAAAATAATCATAATAAAAAAAAAAACAAGTGAAAAGGCTTTTCTTCAATCATCTACATGCAGCCAAAAAAAAATTATAATAAAAAAATCAAATAAAAGGGAATAAAACCAAAAATGACAAAAGTTTCAGCAAAAAAAATCGAAAACAAAGTTTTAATCTCAATAACAAAAAATTCAAAATCGAGGATTCGGAGAGAAGAGAAAACCCAAGAGAGAGAATGAGCAATGGATAAACAAATAACAAAATGAGGGGAAAAAAAAACCAAACAGAAACAACAATAAAGGAAAAAACAACACAACAAAAATTAAAATCTAAACTTCCAACACAAAAATCGAACAAAAAAAAAACCAAAAATTAAAACTTCGGGTTTGGAGAAAATAGAGGAGAGAAGACCCAAAAGAGAGAACGGACAGTGAGTAAAAAAAATAATGAAAGGGCAAAAAAAAAAAAAAAAAGAAACAATAGTGAAGAAAAAAACAACACAACAAAAATTAAAATCCAAACTTCCAACACAAAAATCGAACATCAAAAAGAAAAAAAAAACAAAAAAACAAAAAACAAAAATCAAAACTTAGGGTTCCAAGAAAACAAACACACGGAAATAAACATAGGAGAGAATGAGAAAAACATCAATAGTAAAGAGCGAGAGTGAAAAGGGGGGATAAGTGGCGGAGAGAACAAAGAAGACCAAAAGCTAGGGTTTGGAGGCCAAAAATCTGAGGAGTAAGGCGAGAGAGAGAACGGTAGAGAGAGAGAGAGTAAGAAGAACATAAACAATAGAGAGATAAAGTGAAAAGGGGACAATGAGCAGCGGAAACAACAAATAGAAGGGAAAAGTAGGGTTTGGAGGGTGATAACTCTAGGAATTAGAGTTATCTTAGGCACTTCTAGGCCTGAATGTAGTTGGTTTAGAGAGTATCTGCGTTTTCTTTTATCATATTTTCTTTTGTTTTATGTTTGTGTGAACTTTTTATCTTGCGTTTAGTGTTTGGTTGAAATTATGGCAATTGTGAAGAAAAATGATCAAATGAGGGCTGACGTGTGTTTTAATTCATGTGTAAATTGTAGAAAAAAAAAAAAGGAAAAATCTAATCTAAAAAATGCTACAACAATTCTCACAGCAATCCTTGCAGCAACCTGCAGCAAACTGTAGCAGAAAAAGACAAGAAACTTCACCAGCTGGCACTATTTTGAAAAATAGGCAAAAAAGCAAAAAAAGAAAAATACAGCTCATATTTGTGGGGACCATTTCTACCTCAGCTGGAGGACACGTCATTCTTGTATGATGCCCTAAGGGTTAGTACAAATTGAGGTAGCCGTATTGGTGGAGATTGGGAAAATAGAGAAAAAAGAGAGTACAGAGAAGAAAAACAAAAAAGAGGAAGAGTGTAGGGAGAGTGAGAGCTGTAGATCTCCTTCATTCACGTCTATTTAGAGAGTGAGCTTAGGAGAAGAAGAAAAGGACGAGAAGGACCACATCTAGCTAATTGGAGTTTTTCTCTTTCTTACTCTTTCCTTGATTTATTTCTTGATTTTCATTCTCTATTGAACATGGATTATGTGTTTATGCTTGTTTTGTAATCCTAAACATGAGCTAAATTTCCTTAGCTAGGATAGTTGATGGATCCGAAATTGGGAGGATGATTTAAATGTTCTTTGGATTGTTGAGCGAATTCCTTTCTTGTTCATTCAAGTGCTTTGATTGTTTAATTTCTATTGTTGATTGGCCATGAATTTATAGGAAACTGGGCTTTAATTAATTCTGGAAAGGTTAGTTCGAGCTAGACGCCATTGTCGGCATTGAAATCATTAAAAATATTTGTAGAAATTATTTTGTTTTATTTGTTGTTTTCACATTTTCTCATTTGTTGAGCTTTTGTATTTTCAGGAACTTGTTTTCTTCGCTTGAATAACTAGCGAAACCAAGAGTTGCTACCCTTGGATCCGGAAATTGAAAGAACATTTCTAACAAGGAGAAGGGAGTAACAAGGTCTAGTGGGTGTGAAAGAAATGGCAGAAAGATTTGCTGGAAATATGGCTAATGATAGGCAGCAAGTGAATGTCATCAATCCATTGCCTCAACCGGTCTTGGTGGATGACAGAGACAGGGCCATTCGAGAGTATGCTGTACCCATTCTACATGGGCTCAATCCAGGCATTGTTAGGTGCCACAGTTTGAACTCAAGCCGGTTAAGTTTCAAATGTTGCAAATCATGGGCCAATTCAATTGAATGGCAACTGAGGATTCCCACATGCACCTTCGACTATTCATGAAAGTGTGTGATTCTTTCAAGCTACTGGGGGTGTTCGAGGAAGCATTGAGGCAGAAGCTATTCCTTTATTCCTTGAGGGATAGAGCTAAAGCATGGCTTAATTCTTTGCCATCGGATTCAATCGTAACATGGAATGACTTGGTAGAAAAGTTCCTCATGAAGTAATTTCCTCTAACCAAGAATGCCAAGGTTAGAAACGACATCACTTCATTCCAACAATTGGACGGAGAATCCTTGTATGAAGTGTGGGAGAGATTTAAAGAGTTGTTGTAAAAATGCCTTCATCATGGGATTCCCTATTGGATTCAGATGGAAACATTTTATAATGGGCTCAATGGGCAAACACATACAATAGTTGATGCGGCTGCCAATGGTGTTCTTTTGGCCAAATCATACAATGAAACGTATGAGATTTTGGAAAGGATGGCAACCAATAATTATTAGTGGCCGACTGAGAGACTCAATGCTCGAAAGGCTACAGGAATTCATGAAATAGATGCCATTACTACACTTTCTGCCCAAGTATCGACTTTAACAAATATGATCAAGACTATGAGCATGTCGGTGGGTGTTAACTCAGTGCAAACTATTAATGTCTCTTGTGCTTACTATGGAGAGGGACACTTGTATGAGAATTGCCCTTCTAATCCAGCTTCTGCTTGTTATGTGGGTAATTTCAATAGGAACAACCCTTATTCAACTCATTACAATTAGGGGTTGAGACAACACCCAAATTTTTCATAGAACAACCAAGGCAAGTTCTAATGGAGCCAATGCTTACCATTGATCTTATCACCCACCGGGTTTTCCATCTTAACAACAAAGAACTCAAGCTATGGAATCATCTAGCTCATTGGAAAATTTGCTCAATGAGTATATAGCAAAGAATGATACTAGAGTTCAGAGTCATAATGCAGCATTGAGGAGCTTAGAGAATCATATTAGGCAGATTGGAAATGCCTTGAATGTTAGGCCACAGGGCTTTCTTCTAAGTAATACTGAAGATCCAAGAAGGGAAGGGAAAGAACATTGCAAGGCAATTTTATTAAGGAGTGGAAAGAAGCTGGAGCCAAGGACAAAGTCAAAAGCTATACATAATGAGCCCACTTCAATGCAAGAACAAGACGAACAACTTCAACAAGAAGAAAAGAAGATTACAAATCAGCAGCTGGAATCTGATCCGAAAAATGCTACAACATTTCCACAGCATTCTAGTAAAGTAGGAATTACAGAACCCAATAACAACAAATGGCCTCCACCATTTCCTCAGTAGTTTCAAAAGTAACAAAAGGATGATCAGTTCTGCAAATATCTGGATGTCTTGAAGCAGCTTCACATCAATATACCTTTTGTTGAAGCCTTGGAGTAGATGTCGAATCGTGCCAAATTCATGAAAGACTCTGTGACAACCTACCTTACGCAGGCCGTTACCATACTTACTTTACTTAGAAACTGACTCTTGTCTTATGTAAAAATACAAAAATATTTTTTTTTCTTCAAAACTTACTTTAAATCTCCATTTAATTTCACACTCATATATAGGCACTTGACCAAGGCAAGTACTAAGTTTTTAAAACCATCTTAACATATTTACAAAATATACTAACTACTAAATATTAGTACCATCAAACTTAACATAATATAATACCGACATTTACATATTTTTTTCAAAACGCATGGCGGTGTCTAGCCCAGAGTTTCATAGTCCATTGTGCCCTCTTCCACAGTCTTGCATCACATATTACCAGTAGGCTACTTACCTACAGCATAAACATAAGTCATGAGCTTTCGCCCAGCAAGTACAACTTTTCTTCCGCAAAACATTTCCAATAGAAGAATGCATGAACCAATTGTGCTTTCTTTATGCAACATGAGTGTACGTATCATGATGCGTAGCCATGGAGTGGTTGGGGTGGCCAGCCTAGTCCAACTCAAACCATGAACCAAACCTGCCCTCGTGGCAGGTCGGTACGACATGAGAAAACTTGCTTAACATCATACTTGAAAACATTTTCATTCTTGAAAACGGTTTCTTTCTTGAAAATAGTTTCTTAAAAATAGTTTCTTACTTGAAATTTGATCTTATTCTTACCATGTAATTTATCATAAGTGAGCATGCTTTCATGATGCCACATCATAGAATATAAAACATATGCATTACAAGCATTAATGCATGAGCTTTGAAAAATATGCAAAGCAGTAAAACATTTTGCCTATGCTGTAGGTGGAGTTGTACTTACAAGTGTCCTACGTTCTTCGTCTATTGTTCAGCGAAGCACAACAACAAGTTACACTCCTGTTAACAGAAATCATTACATACTTAATTGGTATACAATCCGATTACTCTTAGTAATCATAGATACAAATCTTATTATAATAAATTGGTATACTATCTGGTTACCATGGGTAACCTCAAAAGCCAAAGCCAACATAGGAAATCAGCATACTATCCAGTTAACTTTAGTCATGTAATTGTTACCATAGTCTAAGTGACTCGGGCTTACTATTCCATTTTTATTTCCCTTTTCTTAAAAATACCTTGTTCTCTTGTAAAACATCTTATTTACTTGGAAAATACCTTGACTTCATGAATCAAGTATTACCTTGATTCAATACTTGAAATTGCCCCCCCCCCCCCTTTTTTTTTGAAATTACTTGTGAAATTTCCAATTGATTAAAACCCCTTTAGAACTGTTTTTCGTAAAACCATAGTTTCTTTTAAACAGATATCATAAAATTGTAAAATCCTAAAAACTGCTTTTGAAAACAACCTTTTTAATTTGGTTGCCAGTACATGTGCAGGAATTTCCTGTACCCTGCATAGTTTTGAAAATCCTATGCAGGAATTTCCTATACCCTGCACAGTTTTTGAAAATCTAGTTTATCTTTAAATTGGTTTAAAATTTGAAAAAGTTTTCTCCATAAAAGTTGTAGATCTCATTGAAACCTACAACTTTTGCTTTTTGTCCAAAAACTAAATCTATCCTTAACTTACTTATTTTTCCTATTGAAAAATTTCTGGTTGTGTACACTATATGTACTGACTAGCTTCAGATTTTGATAAAAACAGAGGCCTTTGGAGTCTTAATTTCAAAAACCATTCATAAAACCCCCTAGGATTTTCAATTTTCTACAACTTTGGAGTTTTGACCTTTTCCAGATTCTGTAACGACCCGCCTTGCACAGGCCATTACCGTACTTATTTACTTATCCACTTAGCAAAATTTAGCGGAAATTTTTTTTTTCACAAGCATATGAACATACATACTTTAACTGACTTATGATGTTGTGCGTACGCATATACAATAATTAAACAACTTTATTCTGCTTGAAATAAAATACTTATAAAGACAAAACGCGTAGCGATTATGTTCCCAATTTTTCACAGTCGCTCCGCCACGCTCCTCCATCAGTGCATCAACCATTGCTCATAGGTTGCTTACCTACAGCATAGACGTAAGACGTGAGCTTTCGCTCAGCAAGTACAACTTGTTAAACCGCGACACAACAAAATAACATATAATAGAACTTGGTACCTCTTAACATGTCATATCATAATAGCATAACCTACTTAAATATGCATGAGCCATTTATGCTTCGTTATGCTTCCTTATACTTTCATAGCATACTTCCTATCCTATCTTGACTTATCTTGCTTATGAGCCCCTTACATAAGTGTACGTACCTGGTGCACAACTATGAAGTGGTTGGGGCGGCCGGACCATTTCCAACTCAAACCATAGTCCAACCCGACCTCGGACGGGTGGTACGACACCGGCAAGCTCGCTTGCCATTCTACTTGTTTTTCATGATCTCTTTCTTGATCTTGGTCTTATCTTAATCATGGGTGAACATGCTTCATGATGTTACACCTACTTGATCCTATTCTAACATACCTCGTATCATATCCATGTTCTCAACATAAACATACCTCAATCTAACATATCATATAGCATGCATCGTATTAAACATTAATCACATGCTTGGCATATCACATGACAAACAACATAGTATACATTGAACACTATATTAACATGCTTAGGTAAGCATCACAACAAATGCCTATGCTGTAGGCGGAGTCGTACTTACCTTGATGGTTACGTCCTATGTGAGGCTGTTCCTGATTAGGATGCCTGTGCAGGTAATCTCCTGCTTCATTGAAGGACAAAGATATAAGTTCCTTATCTTAGGATATTGGTAACCTAACCAACGTTCATACATTTAGTCCTAGTTGTATGTCCCCTTCATAACTTATAATAGCTTGTGGGGTTACTACAAGTAACCCTTGTGGTTTATTATCACCCTTGGATCTTACCTTATTAGGTTACCTAGGGTACTCTTGTAGGCTAAGTTCATACATAGATACTTAGGTCTAGATCATTATTTAATTCTTAAACTTTGTTGTAACCCATAACCTACTTGGTTATTATTGGTCACCTTAAGTATTACTATCTTGATACAATATTGGGTTACATTGGGTAACCCTTGGTCTTATTAATTTGATACCATGTTGGGTTACATTGGGTAACCCTTAGTCTTACTAACCTTGGTATCACATTGGGTTACATTGGGTAACCCTTGGGGTGATTTATCCTAAGTTAACCCTTATTGGGTTATTAAGGTCCAACTTAAGGGGTAACCTATTGAGTGACTATAGGTAACCCTGGGCTTTGGACCCAGTGCTATAGTTCGGGTGTAATACTTAGGTTATTGGTGGTAAACTTCTTGCTTACCTCAATTTTAAGAAAACCTAAGTCTATAGTTCCACTTGTTTTCTTTAGAAAATGTAGGTGTTTTCACCACCTTTTTACAAAAATCATTTTTATTTTCCTTATAAAAATTTGGGTTTTCTTATCAAAATATTTGAAAAATGTTATTAAGGATCGGAACTGCCTTTGGAACAGTTCCTGTAAGTCAAATTATCAGTTTTGGTTCAAAAATACTAAATCCTTACATTTTTCTAGGAAAATCTTGTACAGAATTCTACTATTTCCTGTACAATCTTTGTAAATCCAATTATACTTTAAAATCTAGGAAGAATCTGAAAAAGTTGTCTTCATGAAACTTTTAGATCTCGAAAAATTCTAGAACTTTCATGTTTACTGAAAAACCCAGTTCGGACTCTAACCTTTCGTTTTAATCTTGGAACACTGGACGTGCTTACCTAGGTCTGGGCACGTCACTCTCGGATTTTTGTGAAAATGAGGCCATTGGAGCCTTATTTTGGAAAACTGTCATGTGTCCTCTAGGAAAAACTGTTCTGAACAACTTTCATGTTTTGAGTTTTTCCAAATTCGGCCTCTAAAGGCCTCAAAATTTACTTTTTCGAAAACTGGTCAGGATTGATCCGAACCTGTCCGTTTTTCGGTTTAGAGTTTGTTTTACGTCCTAAACGTGAAATCTAGCTCAACCAGCCACCGCGGGAGCCCTAATACACACATGCAGCGGTTTTCTAACGTAAATTTTGTTTAAACACATTTTCTAACATAGCCATGCAAGCCTATCAACATTAGATAATTTTTTGTTGCATGACTTGGATCATAGCAAGCATATCAAGCATTGTTACTTCATGAAATTCTAGCAACCTAGCATCAAATTTTCATCCACAACCATCCTAGGGCAGATTAGGGGACATACTATAGACCATCATTTTGCATGAAATTCACAAATTTAAAGCAAGCATGCAAAGATAAAATCAAACCACCCTTAATCTAACTCAAGCACACCTAGGTTCTAACTTTGGGCACAAAAATAAATTGAGCTTATGCTCTTACAATTTCAACTTGAAATACATGTAAATTTCAAATTGAAAAGCTTAATTGAAAGAGTTAGAGGTTTAGAAAATTTACCTTGATCAAAACACAAGTGGGAGCTAAGGTTGGTTCACTCAAAAATTCTCCCTTGCACCTCCTATAGGCCGGTTTTGTGCTCCTTTTGCACCAAAATTATGGCTGATTTTGGGGTGGTTGTTAGCACTCAAACTAAGCCCTCCTTGACACAAAATTTGGTCAATTTCTCACCCACTAACAGCCGGTTTTTGGCCCCAAAAACTGCACAAAAGCTGTCCAAAAAAACTGTTTTGCACACTAGAAGAAATCTCACACTCCAAGCATCAAAACCCCTATGTTTCTTGAAATTTTTCTTCACTAAAGCTCACCCTTGATTTGCAGATTTTTGAGAGGAAAATTGGCAAGAATTTGGCTGCTTTTTCTTGTTTTTTCAGCAGCAAAAACCGTCCCCCCCATGGCCTATTTATAGGCAAGATTTTGGGGTCAAAATGTGATTATTTTTGTTCTCCTTTTTGAAACAACCCCATAAGTTTTCTAATTATATTTTCCCCAAAGTGGCCGGCCATCCTAGCATGAGTTGTCAAAGATTATCCAATTTTTTAATCATTTTTAATTTTTAATTAAAAGCTTAATGATGCCATAAATCCATAGGTGAGGTCATGCATGAGGTCATAGGCTTGTTTGGCTTTGTCTCATAAAAGCAGTCCACTTTTTAAAGTTCAACACAGATATTTTTGATACTGAGCTCACTAATACACAATACTGTGACATAGTATAGCAGTCCAAAATTTATCTGTGTGAAAATGGACAGTACGAAAAATTTTCTTTTTGCTTAAAACTTTTTGGCCCAAAAATACCTATGTATTGTGCTTGATTTTTCTATGGTAGTTTGATTTCTTATCTACATTTCCTTGACTATATTTTTGGTTTTTGCAGTATATTTTCCATACCGCTTGTCATTTATCAGTGTGGTCAACTCTTTGACTACCTTTGGTCAACCTTTGACCAAACTTGACCTCCTTGGTCAACTTTGACTCTTTTGGTCAAATTTTGACTTTCGTTGACTTTCTTTGACTCTTCTTTGACTTTCTTTGACTTTCTTTGACTTTCTTGGTCAAAGTTTGACTTTCGTTGACCTTTGACCAATCATAAAATCATGGGTTTTCTTCCTCTTTTTACCCAAAAAGTCATTTGCTTAACTAAATCATTCATTTTCGAGTCTTATAAAGCTAATAAGATCTCATAAAATCATTCAAAAACCCTAATTAGGATTTTACACAAATACCTCCATGGTTTAGCTTGAAACTTCTCTACAAGAAATTGTATTGAAGAAAATTTAGTTATTACAATCTACCCCCTTAAAAATTTTCGTCCCCGAAAATTAAAATAAACTGGGGTAGTTCTTTCGCATCTCTTCTTCTACTTCCCAGGTTGCTTCTTCAACCTTGTGGTTTCGCCATAGTACCTTAACCATGGGAATGGTTTTATTTCTGAGGACTTTTTCTTCTCGATCCAAGAATTTGTACACTGGCCTTTCTTCGTAAGTTAAGTCGGTTTCAACCTCCACGGGTTCTTGGCTAAGCACATGAGAAGGGTCTGGTACGTATTTCTTTAGCATCGAGACATGGAAAACATTGTGCATTGACGCTAGTTCAGGCGGTAGGGCAAGCTTATAGGCTACTTTCCCAATTCCCTTTCAAGGATTTCAAATGGTCCAGTATACCTTGGACTAAGCTTTCCCTTCTTACCAAACCTCATTACTCCCTTCATAGGAGCAATTTTGATAAACACGGCGTCTCCGACTTGAAATTCCAAAGGCCTTCTTCGTTTATCGGCATAGCTTTTCTGTCTACTAAAGGCTATGTCGAGCCTCTGCTTAATCTTCTTGATGTCTTCAAAGGTCTTTTTGATGAAATCCGTTGTCTGAAGTTGCTTCTGTCCAACTTCCTGCCAATGGATAGGAGATCGACACTTCCTCCCGTATAGCGCTTCAAATGGAGCCATGCCAATCGAAGCATGGTAGCTGTTATTGTACGAAAATTCGATCAGTGATAGCTTCTGATCCCAGTTTCCCTTGAAATCCAACACGCACGATCTTAACATATCTTCTAGCGTCTGGATAGTTCGTTCAGATTGGCCGTCAGTTTGAGGGTGAAATGCCGTGCTGAACTTCAGTTTCGACCCCATGGCGTTGTGAACACTTGCCCAAAATCGAGAAGTGAAACGTCCATCACGGTCTGAGATGATCGATTTTGGCACTCCATGGTATCTGACGATCTGGGATACATAGATTTCGGCCAGTTTCTCCACCGAAAATGTGGCTTTAATCGCAACAAAGTGGGCTGATTTGGTCAATCTATCAACTATAACCCAAATTGTGTCGTTTCCACTCGCAGTTCGGGGCAATCCTACTATGAAATCCATAGTAATTTGCTCCCATTTCCACTCAGGAAGCTCTATTTTCTGCAATTCTCCACCCGGATGTCGATGTTCCGCCTTAACTTTTTGACAAGTTAGGCATTTGGACACGAACTCTGCCACTTCATTCTTCATATTTGGCCACCAATAATTTTTCCGGAGATCTTTGTACATTTTGGATGCTCCTGGGTGTACTGAATACGGCGTCTTGTGTGCTTCTGACATGATCTGATCCTTCAAAGATTCCATGTTAGGAACATAGATTCTCTCTTTGAAGTAAACTACGCCATCAGTAGAAGTCCTAAACTCCTTGCTTTTCTCGCCAAAGAGCTGTGCTTTCAGCAAAAAGGAATCCTTTCTTGGTGCGCCTTAATAGATTCCAGCAAATCCGACTGAAGAGTCAAGGAAGATAGCTTTCCAGTTATCATTTCTAGGTTGAAATCGGAAATCTCCTTTTGTAGTGGCTTCGGAAATGCTTCAATAGACATCAACATTCCCACCGATTTCCTACTCAAGCATCGGCTACCTTGTTCGCTTTTCCGGGATGATAAAGGATTTCACAATCATAATCCTTCACCAATTCTCCAGCCATCTACGCTGTCTCATGTTGAGCTCCTTCTGGGTGAAAATGTACTTGAGGCTTTGATGATCTGTATAGATCTCACATTTGTTCCCGTATAAATAGTGCCTCCAAATCTTAAGTGCGAACACTACAGCTGCAAGTTCCAAATCATGGGTGGGGTAATTCCTTTCATGGATCTTCAGTTGTCGTGACGCATAGGCTACTACCTTCCCATTTTGCATCAGGACAGCTCCTAATCCATTTTTGGAAGCGTCGCTGTAGATCACAAAATTTCCTACCTCTACATCCGGAATTATCAACACCGGTGCACTTGTCAGCTTTCTCTTAAGCTCTTGGAAATTATCCTCACATTTCTGAGTCCATTCAAACTTTTTCCCCTTCCGGGTAAGAGCGGTGAGCGGTGCAGCTATCTTAGAAAAACCTTCAACAAATCGTCGGTAATATCCGGCTAAACCAAGAAAACTCCTTATCTCCGTGACATTCTTGGGTGCAGACCATGCACTAACAGCCTCCACCTTTGCAGGATCTACGGATATACCTTCTTTCTGAACCACATGACCTAAGAAATGTACTTTCTCCAGCCAAAATTCACATTTCGTGAACTTAGCATACAACTGATTTCGTCTCAGCGTTTTCATTACCAGTCTTAGGTGATGCTCATGTTCAGCCTTGGGCTTTGAATAAATCAAAATATTGTCAATGAAGACAATCACGAACTTGTCCAAATACTCCTTGAACACACGGTTCATAAGGTCCATAAAAGCAGCTGGAGCATTAGTTAGTCCAAACGGCATCACCAAAAACTCGTAGTGCCCATAACGTGTTCGAAAAGCTGTCTTGGCAATATCTGTCTCCTTGATTCTAAGCTGATGATAACCCGATCGTAGATCGACCTTTGAGAACACCATCGCTCCCCTAAGTTGATCAAACAGGTCGTCAATCCTTGGAAGTGGATACTTGTTCTTAATCGTGATCTTGTTCAACTCACGATAATCAATACATAATCGCAACGATCCATCCTTCTTTTTGACGAATAGAACAGGTGCTCCCCACGGGGAATGACTTTGTCGGATGAATCCTTTGTCTAGCAGCTCCTGTAATTGCACTTGAAGCTCCCTAAGCTCAGCGGGTGCCATGCGATAGGGTGCTTTCGATATCGGTGCAACACCAGGTAACAACTCGATTTCAAACGAGATTTCTCTTTCTGGCGGAAGTCCTGGTAAGTCTTTTGGAAAAACGTCCACATATTCTTTTATGATAGGAACATCTTCCGGTGTCAGCTCCGTCTCTCTGTTCTTGTCCACTATGTTAGCTAAATATCCTTGACAACCATTAGCTAACATTTTCCAAGCTTTCATTGCCGAGACACATCTAGTTGTTGGGCTCCGAGATCGTCCGTAGAAACTAAACTCCTCTTCACCGTGTGGGTCGAACATTACACAACGCTTTCGGCAGTCGATCTTAGCGTTATATTTGCCTAAGAAGTCCATTCCTAAGATCACATCGAAATCTTGTAGCTTGATCGCGATGAGATCTACAAATAATTCTCTGCCGCAAATGATCACGGAAACATTTCGCATCCAAAAATTGGACCACAAAATCTCTCCGGATGGCAAAGAAGTTTTGAAAGGCTGTACTAAGCTATCCACACCTCTTCCTACTTTCTGGGCGAACTCCAAAGATACAAATGAATGAGTGGCTCCAGAATCAAACAAGGCAATAGCATCATAGGTGGCGATAGAGATCTGACCTGTCACCACATGCGACGTTCCCGCTTCAGCATCCCCTCTTGTGTAAGCATAAATTCTAGCCTGAGGTTCAGGGGCTTCCAGTCTTCCCTGAGAAATTGGAGGTCCTTCCAGTCTTACTTGAGCTGCATGTAGTTGGCTATTTGCGTTTCGGCTCGGGTACTGAGGGTTCTGAGTCTGGGTATTCAGAGGGCAATTTCTTGCGTAATGCCCTTCCTTGCCACAAAATAGCAAGCGTTTGTCCCCATTCGGCATACTCCAGGGTGCTTCCTTCCACATTTAGGGCACACAGGAAAGTCATTATTGCTACCCTCCTTTCCTTTGTTAGTCTTCTTCTGAGGGTTACTCCTCTGTTGACCTTGACCCGTAAAGTTTCCCTTCCTCTTGTTCTTCCCAAATGGTCGGGAACCTTGAGCAGGGTTGCTTGTTTGACCTTTTGAGGATGCTTCTGAACCTTGCCGAGGTTGCGTGGACTTTGCCGCGGCCTTCTCTTCTTTCTTGGCTTTGAAAATTTGAGCCTTTGCCTCCTTATCCCGGTTTATCCAGTATTCTGCTCGTAACGCCCGACTTATACAATCTGACACCAGGGTAGGTGGGTTACTCCCTGCACTTACTTGCTTAGAAATGTCTGTTCTGAACATGTTCATCATTCGCCTCACCTTCACCTTCTCACTAGTTATCAATTCCGGGCACAACCGAGCTAACTGTTCAAATTTCTTAACAGCCTCCATGACTGTCATCGAACCTTGCTTCATATTGGTGAACTCATCCTGTTGAGCTGCTAAAATTTCCGGGTTATAATACATAGTTCGGAACTCAGCCACAAAGTCTTGCCAGCTCATAGTGGCAACGTCTCTGCGCATCTGGACCGTCATCCACCAATGCCGAGCATCTTTCTTCAGAGCGAAAGAAGCACACAGAACTTTTTCTTGCTCCGTCAGTCTCATAAAGTCCAAGATGACTTGAATATCAATTAACCAGTTATCGGCCGCTATCGGGTCCGTTGGCCCTTCAAAATCAGGCGCTTTCATCCTCCTAAATCGCTCGTACAACAAGTCCTCCTGTACTGGCGGAATTACTTGCCCTCCAGCAGGGGCTATTGGAACTTCAGCGTTCAGAGGAATTTCTGGTGGAACCTCTGGCTGTACTTCTGGTATCGGGGGTACTCTATCATCCTGACGAGGAACTTCATTAGCTCTGGGTCCTTGGTTTATCTGAGCCAGTTGCTCTCTTAATCTATTCGTCTCTTGCTGCTGTTCTTGCAGCTGCCTTTGTAAATCAGCTACCATAGTAGCGAGGTCTGGCTCAGGTGGGTTTTCAGGTGCGGGTCTACGTCTTGGCGGCATCTTCTACTTTCCTACGGAATCATAAGAAAAGATATTATCATACCAGGAATATCCTTTCTTTCATGCATTTCTTATCCTACCATCACATGATACATAGTGTCATGTCAACATTCATTATCATGTCATCATAATCATCACATCATATTGCATACTTATATCATACATTTATATCCCATTATAACATTCATGATCACATCATAATTTTCATGAACATATAGTACCATAATACTTGATCTGGCTTTTTGCATACATTCAAAAAGTACATAATATTTACAATACTGTAAATACATTTCTGGTGCTTATACTGTACATACATATCTGTCTCGTCATACTTTATATACATGGACAAAATTTCGATGGGAGTGCCTAACACTTCACCATCATACATAGTCAAAATAACGGGGATGGAAGTGGCTACCACTTTCCATCATACATAAGTACAAGCCTACTGTCCAAAAAGTACAAGCTAGTACATATCAGTCTAAGAGTCAAAATAAATACACACCAAGTCAGCCTAATCTATGTTGCTACACTAACTGCTGAATCCGCATCAGAGTCGTCGTCCCCATCTCCGTCGTCGAGAGGAATCTCTTCCGGATCATCCATCAAATCATCCTCCTCCTCCTCTTCCTCATCACTCGAAATATCGATGATAGGAGGATCAACTGGTGGGTCTGCCGGAATCTCCACGACATCGTCGTCATCTGAGTCGTCCTCGGGGTCCTCCTCCTGCTCCGCTGCAGGGGCTGGTACCTCCTGCACTGGTATAGCCGGGATCGGCTCCTCGGGTGGCGCTGGACCTACCTCATGTAGCGGCTCTCCTATACCCGCATCATCTACAGGTACCTGAGGGTCCTCCTCAGCTGCCTCATCCTGAATCACGTGAGCGGCCAACTCAGCCCCCAAAATGTCCTCGATCATATGTCCTATGGTCATCCCTGGCATAGGGTGTGGAACATACTGACGAATACGGCCCGGTAATCCGTTCCGCAGAACTGTCAACGCCTCTAACATCGGATGATCGATGTCCTGAGGAATATGAGGCAACATGGCCTCCTGAAATCTCGTACAGTAGTGGGTCATAGGCTCAAGAGGGTACGTATGCCACTCGAGTACATAGCTATGATAACGCGTGTCATACATATCCCTATAGATGGCAGCATCTCTCTGAGGCGCGCCTGGCCCGTAATCTAATATCGGTCCAAATCGAGCAGTCACCAGTGCACGAAAATGTGCCCATGTCTGATCGGGCATCTGGGGCTCTCCAATAGACATCCACCATAGGCGGGCATCACCTACCAGACATCGACTACCCAGCAAAACCTGCAGGTGGACTGGAATGTGGCTAGTACGGAAGATCAACTCCATGTCGTATAACCACTCGGCCAAGGACACCGTCCGACTAGTGCCAGCGAATAATAGTGGGTGTGACTCGTAGAAGGATGTCACTGCGTCTCGATCCTCATCAACGTGTGCTGGATCCATCGTATCTTCTCTACCATATTATAGACACATAATTAACATTTATAAAAATATAAATTCAACTTACAATGATGGCGGCGATGGTAGGCAGACTGTGAAATGGTATAGCAGGGAACCGCTCTGATACCAACTCCGTAACGACCCGCCTAGCACAGGCCGTTACCGTACTTACATATCTATTGACTTAGTAAAATTTAGCGGAAGTTTTTTTTTTTTTTTTTATACAAGCATATGAACATACATGCTTTAACTGACATAAGTTGTTTTGCGTACGCACATGCAATAATTACATAACTTTGTTCTTGTTTGAAATAAAATACTTAATAATACAAAACGCGTAGCGGTCATGTTCCCACTTTTTCACAGTCGCTCCGCCACGCTCCTCCATCATTGCATCAGTCGCTGCTCATAGGTTGCTTACCTACAGCATAGACGTAAGACGTGAGCTTTCGCTCAGCAAGTACAACTTGTTAATCCGCGGCACAATAAAATACATATAATAGGACTTGGCATCATGTCATAACATAATAGCATAACAGATTTAACATGCATGAACCATTTATGCTTCATTATGCTTTCATAACATACTTCCTATCTTATCTTGACTCCTCTTACTTATGGGCCCCCTTATATAAGTGTTCGTACCTGGTGCACAACTATGGAGTGGTTGGGGCGGCTAGACCAATTCCAACTCAAACCATAGTCCAACCCGACCTCGGACGGGTGGTACGACACTGGCAAGCTTGCTTGCCATTTTACTTGTTTTTCATGATCTATTTCTTGATCTTAGTCTTATCTTAATCATGGGTGAACATGCTTCATGATGTTACACCTATTCGTACCATACTCATGATCTTATCATTTCATACTATATACCTCAACAAATCACATAGCCTAGCATGCATCGTATTAAACATTAATCGCATGCTTAACATATCACATAACAACCAATATAGTATACATCGAACACTATATTAATATGCTTAGGTAAGCATCACCACAAATGCCTATGTTGTAGGCGGAGTTGTACTTACCTTATGTCCGAGGTATGGCTGTCTCTGTCTAGGGTGCAATTGCAGGTTATCCCCTGCTATATTAAAGGACAAAAGTAAGAGATCTTTATCTTATAGAATATTGGTAACCTAACCAATATTCACATATCGACCTAGTTGTATGTCCCCTTATAACTCTAAATAGCATTGTGGGGTTACTACAAGTAACCCCCGTGGTTTAGCATAACCAACCTTGGATCTTATCTTATTAAGTTACCTAGGGTAATCTTGTACGCTAAGTCCATACATAGATACTTAGGACTAGATTATTATTCCATTTTTAAACTTGGTTGTAACCCACAACCTACTTGGTTATCATCGGTCACCTTTGATACACTATTGGGTATTATTGTAACGACCCACCTAGTGTAGGCCGTTACCATACTTGGTAACATACATTCATAATATAAACTTACTTACAATGATTGAAAACACAGCGGAAAATTTTTTTTTTTTTTTTTTATAGCATTCACAAAACACTATAAACATAAGATAATACTGTTTTTACGTACGAGTATATTAATTATCAGTTAATATGAAATATTTCATAATTTACATATAATCACAAAACTCGTAGCGATACCCATTATCCACTCATTCACAGTGCCTTGGCTCGCTACTCCATCTTGCATCATCGTCAGATAGCTGGTTCCTTACCTACAGCATAAACTTAAACAGTGAGCTGAAGCTCAGTAAGTACAACTCTTAAGCCGTAAAGAAAATATAACATAGACATAACATACACATAGCATACATGGACCACATTATGCTTTCTTATTCTTATTCCTTATGGGCCCTTAACTAGCGTGTTCGTATCCGGCGCGCGACTATGGATTGGTTGGGGCGGCCAAACCATATCCAACTCAATCCACAGTCCAACCCGACCTGGTGCGGGTGGTACGACACAGTGCTTGATGACTTACTTATTCTTGTTATTAGTGAGCATACATTCTGTTGTCACCTTTTTAATTCTATTATTTCTTACCTTAGCATAATAATCATATACTTAACATATTTTATATTGCATACATGTTATCTAACACATAGCACAGAACACATCATAGAAATCTAGTAATATATACTAGTAGCTTATGCTGTAGACGGTGTTGTACTTACCGTCTATTCGTCTGTCGCTTGACTACTTCTCTTCAAGCTTCAACTGCAGAATTCCTCCTGCTCGATCGAAAGACGTACATGAGATTTCTAATCTAACTTATAATATGTTGGTAACTAACCAACATTCATGTGGGTTTTCGGTGATATGTCCCCCTAAAAATAAACCATGCATACATAGAGGGTGACTACCTTAGTAGTCTTATCGATCATAAATCGTGACCTAAAAGGTTACGTTGGATATCCTTTTTATACACTTAGCCCATATATAAACATATCGGGTTAGATCAACACCAACCCTTGGGCTTAAATTACTAACTTATAGGTTAACCGGGGTTAACCCTTACGATTACTAACGTGAATCCCTATTCGGTCCTCATTAGGGTTTTGGGACTAAGTCCCGATAACTCGGGTATAATTCCCCAGTTATCTTTCGTCTTAACATTTCTTTTTGAAATCTTAACTTAGAATCTATTTTCTTTAAAACTTTAACTTAAAATCCCTTTTTCATAAAAGACTTAGCTTTTAAAACTTAATCTTGTTAACTTCTTTCGTAAAAATTCGTAAATCTTGGACTATAATTTCATAAAGTATTTAAGGGTCGGAAACTGCTTTTGGGACAGTTTCCATAGTTGAAGTAACGTGTTTAGTTCGAAAAACGTTTTACCTAATATGGTTCTATAAAATCTTGCACAGAAATTCTTTGATTCCTGCGCAGTTTTGACATTTCAGTTTATACTTAAAAATCCTTTTTGAATTTGAAAAAGTTTTCTTCACGAAAGTTCTAGCCCTCGAAGAGTTCTAAAACTTCCGTGTTTTGTAAAATTTCTGATTCTGTACCGTTTGGTACCAGTTTTTAATCGAAAATGAGGTTAACTTAGAAATCCGAGTCTCACAGACCACCTACGGGGTTTTCTTGAAAAAGAAGGCTGTTGGAGCCTTATTTTGGAAAACTGGCCGTGCTGGCCGCTAGGAAACACCTTAGTCTACAACTTTCGTGTTTTAAGTTTTTGCCCATTCGGCCTCTAAAGGCCTGTAATCCATGTTTTGCCGAAACTGCTCCCTGGAACCCGAGAGACAGTTTTGGTTCTTACATTTATTTTTACGTCCTAAGTCGCGGGTTCTAGCTCGACCGACCACTTCGGGAGATAATCCACATACATGCAGCGCATCTAACGTCCCTTAACCTAACCATGCAACCCATGTGATCTTGCAACCCAAAAATCCGAACTCACTATCCTAGGGTTGCATAATCTCTAGCTTAGCATACATCACACATTTCATGCATTTGGTTCATAAAAATCAGCACATACATGCATAATTCTAATTGACCTAATTTGGGGACATATTACCTAATTCAAAACCCTAACATGCCATTCTAGCAATTTAATCACATAGCATAATATATGAGCATAAAATTAAACCAAACCACACCTAGAATCTACCTAATCAAGCACTAAGCACACATGCACATCTAAGGCAGCAAATTAAACATACATAGGAGTTTATGCTCTTACAAAAATTTTTGCATAAAATACACATAAATCTTAAGCTTAAAACTCATTTAAACTTGGTAAAAAGCTTTTGAATTATTACCTCACAAGAAGTGGATTTTCGGCTTAGGGTTTGAGATACCCGAAAAAAAACTGCTTGCACCAATTAGCTCCAAGGGTTCGGCTGCTCACCCTATGTGCACCAAAAATCAAATTTTTGGTTTCCTTGTGGTCTCCTCTCCTTGCTCGGCCACTTAAGAAAGGTTAGCCCCAAATCTGAAAATTTTTCCCTCTTTTCTAACCACAAACCCGAGGCTTGCTTGGAGCCAAATCAAGTGTCCAAAACTTGATTAACTCTCACTTTTTTTGCTAGCTTACCAACCCGAATCTCTAACCCTAATTTCTTCCTCAAAATTTGGTTTTTCCCTTGAGTTTCCCCTGCACCAAACTCACGGCAAAGGGCTGCAAGAGGCTGCCAGAAATTTTCTTTTCTCTCCCCTTGGTCCTAGGCTACCCGAAGATGAAGGATTGGAAGGTTTGGCTTGAAAAATTTTCTGAACTCACTCTCTCCCTCTCTCTCGGTTTCTTGTGCAGAAAAAGTGCAAGAACTTGGCTATATTTTTCATTAAATGTGAATAGAAGACCCATCTATTTATAGGCCAAGAGTAAGCTTTCAAAAATATCATTTTGACCCCAAATTTTTTAAAACTTTTGACTTTCCTCTTGCTAGGTGGCCGGCCATGGGTGAAGTGCAAGACAACTCATAGTGAGTTGGCATAGTCCACTTGTCATCAAGCCATTGGTCCAACACACCTCTCATGGGAATAAAATAATAATTTCTTTTTATGTTATCTTAAATTTAGGGCTTTGTTTTGATGAAAAACCTTGAAACTTTGATTGTAAAAATTTAAATTCCAATACTGTAATTATTATTTTACAGTTTGGATTTTTCATATTTACAGTCAAAAAAATCGGATCGAAGATATTTTCTCAAATCATTTCTGCTTCATGACCTAATGTGGCGTGCTTGATTTTTCTAAGGTGGTTTTAGTTTTTAACAGTCATAAAAATTAGTTTCTGCAGTATTTTTCGAAAAACGCAGATCTTAAAATTCCTCCGTCGCAATTTTGACCATTTTGGTCAAACTTTGACTTTTCGGTCAACGGTTGACTTTTTTGGTCAAAATTTTGACTTTTGTAAAATCGAGTAGATTTCACTCCTTTTTGTTCAAAAAGGCTATTTGCTTCTTCGAACAGTCATTTTTGAGTTTTATTAAGCTATAAAAACTCATAACACACATTAGAGCTCTGAACTAAGCTTTTTCATGAAATTGCATGTACTATTTACATTCAATTCTTTACAAAAACTAGTTACATGAAAAACTAGATATCACAATTATTGGGTAACCCATGGTCTTATTAATTTGATACCATGTTGGGTTACATTGGGTAACCCTTAGTCTTACTAATCTTGGTATCACATTGGGTTACATTGGGTAACCCTTGGGGTGACTTACCTTAAGTTAACCCTTATTTGGTTATTAAGATCCAATTAAGGGGTAACCTATTGAGTGACTATAGGTAACCCTGGGCTTTGGACCCAGTGCTATAGTTTGGGTGTAATACCTGGTTATTGGTGGTAAACTTCTTGCTTACCTCAATTTTAAGAAAACCTAAGTCTATAGTTCTACTTGTTTTCTTTAGAAAATGGGGGTGTTTTCACCACCTTTTTACAAAAATTCTCTTTATCCATTTTTATAAAAATTTGGGTTTTCCCATAAAAATATTTGAAAATGTTATTAAAGATCGGAACTACCTTTGGAACAGTTCCGGAAGTCAAATTAACAGTTTTGGTTCAAAAATACTAAATCCTTTCATTTTTCTGGAAAACCTTGTACAAAATTTTATTGTTCTCTGTACCATCTTTGTAAATCCAGTTATACTTAAAGATCTAGGCAGAATCTCAAAAAGTTTTCTTCACGAAACTTTTAGATCTCAAAAAATTCTAGAACTTTCATGTTTACTGCAAAACCCAGTTCGGCCTGTATCAACGCCAGTTTTAATTTGAACGGACGGGTCGTGTATCTTAGGTCTGTACAGACTAGTCTCGGGTTTTCATGAAAATGAAGGCTTTTGGAGTCTTATTTTGGAAAACTGTCTGCTTTGCCCTCTAGGAAAAACTGTTTTGGGCAACTTTCATGTTTTGAGTTTTTCCAAATTCGGCCTCTAAAGGCCTCAAAATTTACTTTTTCGAAAATTGGTCAGGATTGATCTGAACCTGTCCGTTTTTCGGTCTAGAGTTTGTTTTACATCCTAAACGTGAGATCTAGCTCAACCAGCCACTGCGGGAGCCCTAATACACACATGCAGCGGTTTTCTAACGTAAATTTTGTTTAAACACATTTTCTAACTTAGCCATGCAAGCCTATGAACATTAAACAATTTCTAGTTGCAAGATCTAAGTCATAGCAAGCACATCAAGCATTGATTCTTCATTCTAGCAACCTAGCATGAAATTTTCATCCACAACCAACCTAGGGCAACTTAGGGGACATACTATAGATCATTATTTAGCATGCAATACGAAATTATAAAGCAAGCATGCACACAAAAAGATCAAACCACCTTAAAACTAAATCAAGCATACCTAGGTTCTAACTTTGGGCACAAAAATAATTTGAGCTTATGCTCTTACAAAATTGACTTGAAATACATGTAAATCTCAATTTAAAAGCTTAATTGAAAGAGTTAGAGGTTTAGAAAATTTTACCTTGATCTAACACACAAGTGGGAGCTAAAGTTGGTTCACCAAAATTCTCCCTTGCACTCCCCCCCTTAAGGCCGGTCTTGTGCTCCTTTTTGCACCAAGCTTATGGTTGATTTTGGGGTGGTTGCTAGCACTCAAACTAGGCCCTCTTTGACACAATTTTTT
Organism: Ficus microcarpa; assembly: GCA_025413485.1. NCBI lineage: Eukaryota > Viridiplantae > Streptophyta > Magnoliopsida > Rosales > Moraceae > Ficus > Ficus microcarpa. Next base: position 3,355,369 of record CM046377.1, on the reverse strand, counting down.
GGTCAATTTCCTACCCACTAACAGCCGGCTTTTGACCCCCAAAACAGAGCTCAAATCTGTCCAAAAAAACTGTTTTGCACACTAGAAGAGATCTCACACTCTAAGCATCAAAACCCCTATGTTTCTTGAATTTTTTCTTCACTAAAGCTCACTCTTGATTGTGCAGATTTTTGGAGAGGAAAAGTGGCCAGAATTCAGCTGATTTTTCTTGATTTTCAGCAGCAAAACTGTCCCCCCCCATGGCCTATTTATAGGCAAGATTTTGGGGTATTTTTGAACTATTTTTAGTTCTTCTTTTTTAAAGCAACCCCATTAGTTTTCTTATTTATAAAATTGCCCCAAAGGGGCCGGCCATCCTAGCATGAGCTGTCATGCTTATCAAAAAAAATTTTAATCCTTTTTAATTTTTTTAATTAAAAGCTTAATGATATAATAATCCAATGTGATGTCATGCATGAGATCATAGGCTTTGTTTGGCTTTGTCTCATAAAAGCAGTCCACTTTTTATTCAACACAGATATTTTTGATACTGAACTCACTAATACACAATACTGTGACATAGTATAGCAGTCCAAAATTTATCTGTGCGAAAATGGACAGTATGAAAAATTTTCTTTTTGCTTAAAACTTTTTGGCCCAAAAATACCTATATATTATGCTTGATTTTTCTATGGTAGTTTGATTTCTTATCTACATTTCCTTGACTATATTTTTGGTTTTTGCAGTATATTTTCCATACCGCTTGTCATTTTCCTTTGTGGTCAACTCTTTGACTACCTTCGGTCAACCTTTGACCTTATTGACCAAACTTGACTTCCTGGGTCAACTTTGACTCTTTTGGTCAATTTTGACTTTTGTTGACTTTCTTTGACTCTCTTTGACTTTCTTTGACTTTCTTGGTCAAAGTTTGACTTTCGTTGACTTTCTTTGACCAATCATAAAATCATGGGTTTTCTTTCTCTTTTTACTCAAAAGTCATTTGTTCAACTAAATCATTCATTTTCGAGTCTTATAAACTAATAAGATCTCATAAAATCATTCAAAAACCCTAATTAGGATTTTACACAAATACCTCCATGGTTTAGCTTGAACTTCTCTACAAGAAACTGTATCGAAGAAAATTTAGTTATTACATTGACAATCCAAGAAGGATACACTGATTCAAATATCATTCCTCCTGTCCTTGATCAACTTAAAGGAATCTCATAAATATTTCTGATTCAATTTCATCCTGGAGGTGTTTTTATTGATGTAATAGTTATAAAAACCTTTGATAATAATGAATCACTAATGTTATTACCTACACCACCGACTGAATCCCCTAATGAAATCTCAGCACCATTAGCTTCTTTGCATCCATAGACACCACAATCAGAAAGCAAAAAAAAGTAAAAAAGCAACTCAATTTCAATGAACCCACCATCGAAGAAGTTGAATCAAGGTACATAACTACCTATATTTTATCTTAAATTTTTGTAGCTACCTTACGCAACATATATATTCATAAATTATTAACTATTATCTAATTGTATGTATTATTATTTCAGCCCTCAATTGCACTACCTTCTAACAGAACTCCAAACATCTCCAAGTGACTCATTTGAAAAACAAAAAGTGGGTAGGTATTAGTATCTCTTACATATAATTAAATAATACATAACCATATTTATCTCAATTTTAATTACAAAAATCAAATAATTAATATATTTATTTTATTTTCCATTATGACAAGTTAGAAGAAAAAATGAAGAATATCAACATGCGTAACAACATTTTGAAGAATTACAAAAAGTTTCATCCACCAAGACTTCATGTGTGTGTATTAATCTATAATATTGACATATAAATATAAACTTGAATGTACGAAACAAAAAAAAATCTAAATTTTTGGACTTATTGTAATTATATTATTTATGTTAATCAACTGCCTTTAATATATGTTATTTATCTTTATCACTAATCCTTACCATTTCTAAAATTTTTTCTACCGTCGTGCAACATATAGGTATTAAACTAGTATATATCGAAACAAAATGCAGTGTGATATTAATTAAATATATTTATTCTATTTTACTCTTTTTTTTTTTAAGTTGTTAATAAGGGATTCGAACTCTTCATTTTATGTTAAAATTATGTATAAAATTACAGCTAAAATATACTTATACCACGTAACTATGTTATTCATTCATATGAAATAGTGCAAAACCAAAATAGGAGAGTACAGTTTTATACAAAATATACTAAATACAAACGAATTTATGGTTCATTTGGATGTTTCTTTCGATTTGAATACAATATAGTGTTTATTTGGTTACTCAAATTATTGTTCATTTAGTTACAATGTAATATTAATCTAAACAGTATACCCACTCGTTTTACTATCCATCCATTCTTTTTTTTTTTTTTTAATATACTTTTATCAATCACATATTAGACTTTTTCTCTCTCACACTAATACCCATTAGAATGAGAATGATTATTCAAATATAAACATTCCAAACACATATTACATTTGAATACAATAATTTTTCCAACCAAAAAAAAAAACAATAGTTAAAGTGGACATGTAAAAGTATATTGGAATATATTCATTCCATTGAAATACTATACAGAACGTTCATTAAAGAAAAGAAATGGTTGAAGTATATTTTTATCTAAATTATTAGATAGCCGTTAAAAGAAAATATTTTAATTTTATTATTAAAACTAGAGAAATTAGAGTGTTGATTTTAGATTTCAAAATAGCAATAATGATTTTTCCCCCCTTAACTATAATCATGCAATTTAAGTCTATCCTGGTATTGTTAGTTTTTTTTGTCATTTTATGTGAGGGTGTGTTTAAGAATGGTAATAAGGTGAGGTGGTCTTCTCGCCTCTGCAAAGAAAACCAATACTCATTCCTATCCCATTAATCTGGTTAAGTTGATGGAGTGAGACAGATTTTCCTATCGACAAAAATTTTCAATTTCATGTTACAAATAAATAATCTAATAATAATATATGAATATAAGACATTATATTAAATTAAAAGACAAATTCATATGGGATTATTACACTTATATACAACTTTAAGTTCATAGCATATCTCATTTTTCAAAATTATAATAATAAAAAATCGATAGTAAGATAATATTGTAGGATAAATTACAACAAATTAGCAACTTTATTGTTGTGATCAATTGTGTTGAACTACCGGTTGCGTAAAATGACTCAACTTATCTGAGACTCCAATCTCTTTTTTTAAAACATATATGAAATATACATTTCTATTTTTAAAAATAAAAGTGAAAATAAATTTCTTTTGATTTTTTTTTTTTAATGTAGTTTTGTTTTGATTTTTTAACTTGATTAAAAAGAATTTCGTCTAAGATTTTTTTTTTTTTTTTAAGTTCCATACAGGAATTTCAAATTTTTATGACATTTTTGTTAAGATCTTTTCTTGTTTTATTTTATTTTTATTTTTATCCTTTTATGCCTTTTCTTTTTAAATTCTTATACTATTTAACTGAAACATGAAATATTATAATAAGAAAAAGGGGAAAGCATCTTAATGACACAAATTTAAAGACTATTATACCAATGTGATATAAAAAATTAACACTGGACCAACATGACATAAAATTGAACTAAAGTTGACTAAAAATTATGTCATGTTGGTCAACAATAAAGAATTTATATCATATTGATCAATAGATAAAAACAAAGAAGTGATTATTTAGGTAAATGTCTCTATAATAATAAATAAATTAAAAAAAAAAAACTCAACTAGTATAGCAAGGAGGGCCTGCTAGATGGCGCTAGCACCCCTCCCATGCACAACTTTTATCTTGTTTTATGGTATTTATACTAATCATGTGATTCTAATGTATTATTTTTCAATGAAATTTATTTTTTCACATCAATATCTGAATAGTATTATATGACAAGATCCTAAATAAGAAAACACGTGTGAATCAACTAGTTATTATAAGTTTCTAATAGAAATTACAAGTATGGAATGGTATGTGACACCGAATAGGAGACATTTCGTAAGATATGTAACGACCCCTCACGGATCGTTATAATTGACTTCTCTTTTCAACATTCATCTCTTATAAACTTAAGGAAAATAATAAACTTGAAATAAACTCTTGACTTATCTGAAAACTTTATTTAGATAATTTTAAAAACCTATCAAAATTTTATTTAAAGAAAAAACTTAAAAAAAAACTTTCATAATTAATATAAAATTTTAAAATCATATCACATAATAAAATTTAAAAAATTCCATATTAATCATTCAATCAAAATAATAATAAACCAAAGTCCCAAACCTTTATTTGAAATTAAAAGTCTTCATTTCCATGATCGTTCCTCCCGTTTTTCATCACACATCATCTCGCTTTGACTCCAAACTTCTTCATTGCTACATCTTGCCTTTTTTTTTTTTTTATCTGCAACATGAATTAACTTATATAAGCAAAGACTTAGTAAGACACTTAAATCTCATAAATATATTTACATATATTTTTTTGTCATCATAATAAATTATCTTCATAAATAAAAACATCTTTGAAAAACTTTTTAACTTTCAAAACTGTCATATATTAGGTCCGATATTCTACCATCATAGCACGCTAGTCATAGAAGCAATGAGGTAGCAAATCACAAACCAATAATAACAAAAGTCTACTAACCATACAACATCATCATTATCATTATCATCAAAGGTGTACAATATTATTTTAAAACATAAAAACACATATACGTACATACATACACTTTTTATCAAAACGTTATCATAAGAGAAGTATTAATTAAGAACATCATAATATCATCATCAATATCAAAACATATACTTCTGAGTTTTTTAATTCATGTTGCAAATGAGAGTGTACTTACCTAAATGCCTTACTTAACCTTTTCAAATTTTTCCGATGGCGACGCACGATTGAGATTTCGAGTGCTTGCTTTTAAAGCTGTTCATGCCATAAATAATAAATATAATAAAATTAATAAAAGACTGTAATAATTTATGAAACACATCCATTATATTATAATGGCGCTTAGTAGGCCTATATCATTATTTAATAACATCAAAATATAAAAAATTCAAAAATTACAAAACTTTGCAAAAACTGCAGCCAGACCTGTATCCCTTCAACAATTTATAAAAAGTCACACAAGTCTCCAAATAATCTGAAACTAATTTTAAAAGAAAGTAGACATCAAGAGCTTTCTAACAGTTCCATTTAGATTCTCAAAAATAATTTTGAATTCCGATCATCAAAATTTTATAAAATCTGATTGCCGGATGAAAAATCAAAAAAATTCACACAAGTTTCTAAACGACTTGAAACTAGTTTCAAATGAAACTAGACATCCAAGGTTTTTTTAACAATATTAAATTCACTAAAAATAGAGTCCATTTGCACCCTCAAAAATAATTTTAAAAACTGATCATAAAACATGGAATTTTCCCTCAATTACACATTCATGCCCTCCCTTCTTATCATCCTTCAACCAACATAAAATAACCATCAAGGAATTACTCAATTCCTCCTTCATGAAATCCCAAAACACATATTTTGGCTCCAAGAATTGAGATATAACGGGGGATTAAGAGGTTAGGTTTGGTGGCTATTCAATGGAGTTTTCTTGTGATATTCTTGAATGCGAGAGAATGGAAGGGAGAGAGAAAGGGAGTATAGCATTAGATAGAGGGAGAGAGCAATGGTTAAATGTAATTCCGTTGACTTATCATACTTCTAAAATTAAGGAGCTTAATTTGGGATTAATTGGGATTTAATTTTTGGTTTAATTGTCTCATAATAGGTGGGGAATGACTGTCATTAGGATGTGAAAATGTATGGGAGGAAGGGGAAAAAGCTAGATCAACTTCTAGAATTTTCACACCTATACTCGCACACAGTAAACTGGTTAGTGACCAAAGGAATCCAGATAGTATACTGGTCATAGCTTCTTACTCCCATATTGGATTTGCATAAATGAGTAGGTATTGGAAAGCTTATGAAATACTCTATAAGTTTGTCTAAATTAGAGAAATAATTTCGGACATTTTAGAGGTTCAGAATTGGGTTGGAAATTAATATAATGTAAAATAGATCTATTGTTGAAAAAAGAAAGATCAGAGGAAACTTATAATTTTTCTTATATACTTAATTCCATATGTAATAATATAAAACGTATCGCATCATGATCATATCATCATTTATCAAATCATCATATCAAAATATAATATTAAATAAAGCTTTTAATTAAATGGCATGAACTTGTTCTTGTACATCAAGTCAACATAGCATTAGAATTAACTAAATACTGTCCCATAACATCACCCATGTTAATTCCTATTCTTAATTTCCTAACATTATTGTTAGTTAGCATTTTGGGTGTTATAATCCCTCTTACCTTATAAAAGTTTCATCCTCAAAACTTAGAATAACTCCAGATAATTCATTCTCATAGTATCTTCCTACTCCCATGTAACTTCCTCTATATTGTGATTACGCCAAAAAATTTTTACCAAGGGAATCTCTTCGTTCCTCAAGTTATTCATCTTTCAATCCAAAATCTCCATTGGTTTCTCCACGTAGTTTATGTCCTCTTGATTCAGAATCGATTGTGGCTAGTTGATATGTGATTGATCCCGTTTTTATTTCTTCCAAATTGATATGTGAACACATTGTGAATAAACGTCATCTTCTGAGATAATTCTAGCTTGTATGCCACGTTTCTGATACGCTCAATCACCATATATGATCCTTCATAGTTAGGACTAAGCTTGTCATTCTTTCAAAATCGCATCACACCTTCATCAGGGCAAACTTGATAAACCCAGAGTCCCTTAACTCAAACTCTAAGGGCCTCCAACGTACATCCATAAATCTATTTTGCCTACTTTATGTTGTGATAATTCCTCCCTCAATCATCTTCATCACTTCGATTGTCTTATTGAAAGAGTCAATTTTCTCCTTATGTTTTGATTCCGATAGCTTCTTTTTCCCGACTTCATGCCAACAAATTGGGGACCTACATCATCTCACATAAAGTGCATCATAAAGAGCCATCACAATCTTAGCTTTATAACTATTGTTATAAGCAGACTCAGCCAATAGTAGAAACTTATACCAATTCCATTTGAAGTCCAAGACAAAAGCTCGAGGCATATACTTAAGCATTTGATTGGTCTTTTTTGTCTGACCATCTATCTACAGGTGAAAAACTGTACTAAATTTCAACTTTATGCCAATAACCGAAGAATCCTCTTCCAGAAATGCGAGATTAGCCTACTATCTCAATTTGAAATAATGGACATGGAAACACCATGGAACCCCTTTACCTTCTTCACATGTAATAATGTCAATGATTCCCAAAAAACAAATGTCATTCATATAATAAGAAAATATGCTGACTTGATCAATTTATCAATGATCACCCATATAGTATCGTATCCGTTAGAAGTCCTTGGCAACTTGATAATGAAATCCATTGCAATGTCTTCTTTTTTCCATTCCAGAATCTGAATTGACTGGAGCATCCCTTTGGGGCTTAGCCTTAACTTATTGACAGGTCAAGCAATGCTTCACATGTAATGCACTACCTTCTTCTTCATTTTGAACCACTACTCTTAAGATCCATATACATTTTAGTTACACTATGATGAAGTGCATACTAGGTGTTGTGTGCCTCTTGAAGAATCCTTTTTCCTCAGCTCTTAATCCTTAAGAACACATAACCCTCCCTTAAGCTTCAACACTCTATTATCAAACAGACTAAAGCCTTCACATTTTCCTTAGAGCATCTCCTTTTTAATTCTCACAAGACTTGGATCAAGATCTTGCTTATTCTAAATGTCATCAAAATTAGTCAGAGATAAGGTCATTGCTGATAATCGTCCAGATATCAATTCCAACCTAAAATCAAGATTCTCCTTTTGAAGAGGCTTGAACATCTCATGTAAGGACCTTAACGTGGCATGGATCTGCTAACTTAATGCATCAACTACCTTATTCGCCTTTCTTAGGTAATAGAGGATTTTACAATCATAATCTTTTACTAGCTCAAGCCACCTCTTTTGTCTCATATTCATATTCTTTTGCGGGAAGTATTTCAAACTTTAGTGATCAGTGCATTAGACTCCTTGTAAATAATGCCTCCATATTTTTAACGCAAAAACCATGGCAACCAACTCTAAGTTGCAAGTGGGATAATTTTTCTCATAATCCTTTAAATTGCCTTGAGGTATAGCCAATTACCTTCCCATTCTACATCAAGACTGCACGAAGTCCCATTTTGGAAGCTTTATTGTAAATTACAAAACCCTTTCATCCCTATATGAACCGTCAAGATTGGAGCACTTATGAATCGTCTCTTTAGCTCTTAAAAGCTCTTCTTACAGTCCTCGAATCCATTTAAACTTCTTTCGTGTTTGGGTAAGCATCGTAAGCGGTACATGGCCAAGCTTCGAAAAATCACCATAAATTTCCTATAATATCCCGCTAATCAAAGGAAACTTCTAATCTCGTTACATTGGTTGGTCTCTTCCAATTGCTAACGATCTCAAACTTCGTAGGATCTACCATTAAGCCATCTTTAGAAATCACATAGCCAAGGAATGCCACACGATCCAATCAAAACTCACACTTTTGAGAATTTGGCAAACAACCTGTGCTACTTCAATGTCGACAAAATTGTCCTTAGATGCTTCTCATGTTTGTCTCAAGTCTTTAAATAAATGAGAATGTCATTGATGAACACTATCATAAGCTTATCCAGAAACTCCTTAAACACTTTGTTCATCAAGTCCATGAAAGCAGCATGGGTATTAGTTAACCCAAATGGCATGACCACAAACTCTTAATGGCTATATCAAGTTCTGAAAGGCTTAATTGGGGATATCTTCTTCCTTGATCTTCAGTTGGTGGTATCCAAATCACAAATCAATCTTCGAAAACACAGTCACACCTTGTAGTTGGTTGAACAAATCGTTAATTCTTCATAATGGGTTCTTGTTCCTAATAGTCACCTTGTTCATCTCTCTGTAGTCGATGTAGAGTCTCATCATCTCATCTTTCTTCTTTACAAATAAAATTGGAGCACCCCATGGTGAATGACTAGGGTGAATGAAACCCTTGTTCAATAGCTCTTGAAGTTATTCATGAATTCTTTCAATTCAACATGTGCCATATGATATGGTGGCTTAGAGACTGGCCCCATGCCAAGCGTTAACTAAATCTCAAACTCAATTTCCCTATCTAGTGGCAAACCTAGCAAGTCCTTCAGAAACACATCTCTAAAATCTCGTACAATAGGCACATCTTCAATTTCCAGCTTATCTTTTTCTTCTTATCAACAATACTGGCTAAGAAATCGATACAGTCATTGGCTAGCATCTTCCAGGCCTTCATTGTTGATAGGAACGACTCTGTTTTCTTCTTTGCATCACCAAAAATTTGAACCAAGCCTTTTCTTTAGGATCAAACACGATCTTATGTATTTGGCCTTCAATAAACGCATTGTACTTTCCCAAGAAATCCATACCTAACATTGGGTCATAGTCATGCATCTCGAGCACTATCAGATTACTGTAAAAGATCCCTATCAACAATCCTCATCAGCTTTGCTTGTAGCCAACGAGTGGACATCATCACTTTCCTGAGGGTAGTGTCGGAGTAAATCCCTGATCCAAGATATCCTAATTTTGTCCAAATCCTTTAGCAAAAGTAGAAGACAAAAAAGTGTGTTTGGCTCTTATGTCAAAATGAACGTTAGCATATTGGTTATTAACAAATATCTAACCTATGAAAATAGTAGAAGTCTCAATAATAACTTCTTCTTTGGTCATAGTGAAAATTTTGGTATTGGTGAGTGGATTGATTGATGGGAGATTTTGTTGTCAATAACCACAACAATCTCGGACCTTAGCATCTCTCTTATTCTCCTTAAGAGCTCTTCTTCATTTGGCACCAGCTCTATAGACCTCAACGATCTTTGGACTACTAAAGTGTTAATTGAGCCATTGAGTTCCTTTGGCTTCATTGTCTTAAACCTTAGAAACAGGGGCTCGTGATTTAATGCAACCTGAACTCCTCTATTTTGCACTAGTTGTTGAACTAGTGGATCAGCTAGGACTTGCTTTCTCTTCCTATTAGCTTGCAAGTCGTTGATAAGAGATTGTTGCTCCAGAATTTGTCTCCACAACTACACCACCACTTGTGTGAAATTAGGCTATGCCATAATGTCATTTTCGTCTTGCACTCAACTCATACCATGGATATGACCTACGTATCCTTGTCCGTGCATCATCTTGTCTTAGTCGTGTGTTAGTTATGAAATATTAGTGATGAGAAAACTTTCAATTTCAGGATATTGGGTCAGAATTCAAACTTTTTATAAATAGAATATCACCCATAACTCTTACATTTTTATCTAAGAAAATTAGTTAATTACTTACTTGAAGAAGTTCGGAGTGAACAAGTGACGATGTATGATAAGAAATAAAAAACCTTTCTAACACCATTAATAATAACCCATGCCTCCCTTTGGTATGATATTATCCATTTTGGGCATCAGGATTTTGCTCTTGAGCTCACCCCAAAAGACCTCATATCATTAGGATGTGGCCTCTTTACTTATGAACCATCACATATATTCATTCTCAAGCGATGTAATACTACAGAGCTTACCCTTTTTTTGTAGGGATTGATGGGCCATGTCTGACATTGCTTTTGAAGGCTGCTTTTGGATTATTCAAAAATTAACAACAAGTTAGGGGTGTTTGGTAAACCCCTTTTTTTAAGCAAATTCTAAAAATTAATGAAACAAAACAAAATTTGATAAGCAAATTAAGGGTTGCTTTTGCACAATTACTTCTACTATCATTATACAAATTTATTAAAATATCCTTAACAATAATTTTAATCTACCTACTTTATTTATCTTCATTACAGACAATGAAATTACGCATAATTATTTGTTTAAAATTTGTAAGTACTTTTCTTCTTAAAAATAATAGCAAATTATAATTCTATAACTTATTTTATTATTGTTTGAAAAAATTTAATTATTATATTGTTATGTGTATTTGAAGATAATTGTAAATATTTCAAAAAAATTCAAAATTTAATTATTATATTGTTGTGTGTATTTGAAGATAATTGTAAATATTTCAAAAAGAAATTATTTATTACATTTGAAAAAATTTAATTATTATAATGTTATATATGTGTATTTGTTGAAAAGATTATTTATTATTATTTGAAAATTTTTGATTATTAATAATGTGATATATAATAAATAATTTCTGAAAAATATTATTGTTGTAATTTTTTATTCCCGCCAAATTACTTTATTTTGTAGGAAAAAAATATTTTTGTTTGGATATATTCACAAAAAAAAAAAAAAAAATAGCGTGCTCTTTTTAACGAGTAATTTAATTGATAGTTTATCCAACATCAAAATTTCTGCTTCTGGTATTTACAGGAATTCACGGTGACTTTGAAAACAAATTTACGAAAGACCTAACTATTTCTAGACGCACAAATTTTAGACTCACAGTATAGTTGGAGTAAAAATTAGGGGTGGCAATTCGTGTCGTGTTCGGATCCACGGGTCCAACCCGAACACGACCCGTTCTTTTTCGTGTCAATTTCGGGTGACCCGAATTTGACCCGTCCACTATTCGTGTCATTTTTTATTCATAAAATTCGTGTCGTTTTCGATTCGTGTCGTCGTGTCGCGATCAGGGGTGGCAATTCGTGTCGTGTTCGGGTCTAACCGAAACACGACCCATTCTTTTCTGTGTCAATTTCGGGTGACCCGAATTTGACCCCGTCCACTATTCGTGTCGTTTTCGATTCGTAAAATTCGTGTCGTTTTCGATTCATGTCGTCGTATCGCGACCCGTATTGTCACCCTAGTAAAAAATTTTCACATCACAGCGATGTCAAAGTGGCCATAAATAATAGAGTGGTAAAGAGAATTATTGCTGTGTCCTCTAGTGAACATACTCCAATGAGCAGCTTCACTGTTGTCACAGGCTGAGAAGAACATTCCAAACATTTCGCATGTGGCCACCGGCGACCATGAGTTTGTCCCCCAATCTGGGCGTCTCTCCATCTGTATTTCCCATCCCAACTTCTAACATCAAAGTAAGTTACTTCTTATCCTTGTTTCTTTCTTTTTCAGTTTTTTCTGTTGCTTTTGTCTGGTTTTCAAGTCCTTGTAAGTTCGTATTTCGCAATAGTTTGACTGAAAAAGTAGATAAATTCAGCTCTGACTTGGGCAATTCCAAATATCCAGGAACCAGATGAAGCCAAATTTCCGAGTTTAATTGCAGTAGACAAAACTCAACTAAAGTCCCACAGACAAGCATTGGTTGATGTACTACGTGACTGTGCCAACAAAAAGTCCTTGGAAGCGTCGAAAGCCGTTCATGGGCTTGTGTTGAAATCCGAATACTTGGGTTCGGACTTGTTAGTCTTGTTGAATCACGTGGCGCACGCCTATGCGAAATGTTTGGATTTCAGCTTCGCTCGTCAGGTGTTTGATAAAATGCCGCAGAGAAATATATTCTCTTATACTGTCATGATCATTGGGTCGACGGAGAATGGCTTGTTTCGTGACGGGTTTGAGTTCTTTTGTGAGATGGTGAATCCAGGGGATTTTGCCCGACAAATTTGCGTATTCTGCTATTCTGCAGACGTGTATTGGTTTGGATTGTGTTGAATTGGGAAAAATGCTGCATGGCCAGATTGTTGTGAGTGGATTTACGTCTCAGGATTTTGTTAGCGTATCGCTTCTTAACATGTATGCGAAGCTGGGCTTGATCAAAGATTCGTGTAAGGTGTTCAGCCTAATGAGAGAGCGGAATCATGTGTCATGGAATGCTATGATTTCAGGGTATACGTTGAATGGCCTTCACTTGGAAGCATTTAACCTTTTTCTCAAAATGAAGAACGAAGGAATTTCACCCAATATGTACACAATCATTAGCGTATCGAGAGCAGTGGGTAAGTTAGGTGATACTGACAAGGGGAGAGCTGTTCACCGCTATGCATCTGAACTTCATATGGATTCTAGCGTTCTTGTTGGAACTGCTCTAATAGACATGTACTCAAAATGCGAGTCTTTATCTGATGCAAGATCTATTTTTGACTCAAATTTTACCAACTGCAAAATCAATACGCCATGGAATGCAATGGTTTCAGGCTATTCACAATATGGGCATAGTCAGGAAGCTTTGGAACTTTTTGTGGCAATGTGTGAAAATGGTGTTGAACCAGACCTTTACACTTACTGTAGTGTGTTCAATGCAATAGCAGCTTTAAAGTTTACGCATTTTGGCAAGGGAGTTCATGGGATGGTTTTAAAGTCTGGATCAGAATTCAAGACAAGTGTTTCAAATGCAATTGCTGACGCATATGCCAAATGCGGGTTGCTTGAAGATGTAAGGAAGGTTTTTGATACGATTGAAGAGAGAGATATAGTGTCGTGGACAACCTTGGTTGCTGCTTACTCTCAATGTTCCGAGTACAAGGAAGCACTTATCAGCTTCTTGAAAATGAGGGAAGAAGGTTTTATACCCAATCAGTATACCTTTTCTACCGTGCTTGATGCATGTGCTGGCCTTTCTTTGCTCGAGTACGGTCGACAAGTTCATGGACTTCTATGTAAGGCTGGCTTGCATGCTGACAAGTGTACTGACAGTGCTCTAATCAACATGTATTCTAGGTGTGGTTGTTTAACTGAAGCGGGAAAGGTTTTTGAAAGAATTGCCAACCCCGATACTGTGTCATGGACTGCTATAATATCAGGTTATGCTCAACACGGCTTTGTGGAAGATGCACTACGTCTCTTTACGAGAATGGAGCAATTGGGTATGGAGGTGAACTCCGTTACCTTATTGTGCATTCTATTCGCTTGCAGCCACAGGGGTTTGGTAGAGGAAGGTCTATACTATTTTCGTCGAATGGAGGAATGCTACGGTCTGGTGCCAGGGATGGAACATTACGCTTGTATTGTTGATCTATTGGGCCGTGTGGGCCGCCTAACTGAGGCCATGGAGTTCATAGAAAAGATGCCTTTCGAGCCCAACGAAATGGTATGGCAGACCCTCTTGGGAGCGTGTCGGGTCCATGGAAATGTCGAATTGGGGGAGATCGCTGCCGAGAAGATTCTTGCCATTCGTCCTGAATATTCAGCTACCTATGTTCTCCTTTCCAACACATATATGGAGACAGGTAGTTACGAAGACGGGATTAGCTTAAGACATATGATGAAAGACCGGGGTGTAAGAAAGGAAGCGGGATGTAGTTGGATTTCTGTCAAAGGTGAAGTCCATAGATTTTATGCAGGAGATCAATTGCATCCACAAAAGGACCACATATATGCGAAGTTAGAAGAGTTGAGAACAACGATCAAATCGACCGATTATGTTCCCGACTTGAGCTATGAGTAAAGATATGAATTCAAGAAGAAAAATTTTGGCTACCCGGTCTTAGTTGAAGCTTTTTTAACATGACTAGTATCTATGATATGATGATTAAGTGTGCATAACTACTTCGACACATAGGTAAGAAACCAAAGCCACAAACTATTTCGTAGATTGGAGCAAATTTTAGAGGACTAGTAGGGGCAACCATGTTAGAATTAATGGGTCTAGAAATTGGGGGATAGAATGGTCAATGGACAAAGAGAAGAAGGAAATTGGTAGGCAATGTCCTTTAGGTATGTTTTAAACAAGTCCTTGAAAAGCATTTTAACAAGTTTTTTTTTTTCCTCCTTTAGTATAAAAGAAGGATATATGGGGTGAATGTTGGCACACATAGATAACCCCGTGATGTGGATACCTACCCACATATTTTATAGATATTTCACGAAATGGATTGCTCATATATCCAGACCAATATGATGGAAAAGACTCGAGCCCAATCATTTAGTGAGAAGGACCAAGTGCCAACCCACCTAGAGAACAAATAGGTTATTCAAAGCATAAAGGAATGAAAAAGTTGGGAAGAAGAAAGGAACTTGCCAACCCCACCAACCAGCAAAGTATGAGCAAGGCCATGACATCTCTTAATAAAGAATTTCAACAAAAAATTTGGTCTACAATACAGGTTTTTTTTTTTTTTAATAAAGTAATGGTATGGGATTTATGACTTTTATTTATTAAACTAGTTTAAACACGTGCTCTGTACGAATAAGACTTAGCGTAACAGTATAATATAAGTATAATATAATTTTGTTAAGATTGATTTATTTTCAAATGTTTTTATGTGAACAAATCGAAAGAGAAAAATATTTAATTAAATACACATTAAAGAGATTATTTTAGTTGGATAATAAAAATAGTTTAAATATCAACCTAATTAATGAAATTATTTTGGAGGATTAAAAAAAAGTGTTTTATGAATGTTGGAAAATAAATCGACAATGACATAAAAATTAAAAAATAAAAAGTGATTGTTTAATAAATAAACAAGAAGACAATTAGAAATAATCAAACGAGTAGGTTGACAACGTACATAAAGTGGAAAAAAAAAACTTTTGAAAGATTACGCAAAAAATTGTGAAATTGTGAAAACTAAAGAAAAGAAAAAAAAAAATGAAAGGTAACGACTAGAAGGGAAAAAAAGAAAAAGAAGGAATTGTCATAAGAGTATATGTCCATCAAGCAATGAAAATGGAAAAACCAAGGAAAAAAAAGTGGGGGCAAAAAGAGAAAAATGAAGAAGCGACTCATGGCTCAAGATGGAGGAGTGCTGAAAATGAGAATTGACTCTTTTATATATGTTATTCTAAGATATAAATGAAAATACTCATAGTTTTTGAATCTGAGAGGTTTTGTTTCTTATTTTTATAATCGGTATTCTATAAATATGATTGGTCTTAAATCTTGGTGCTGATTTTGTTGGAAAGAATTGTTAGCCATAATGCTTGATATGGACTAAAATAAATTTATCTTATACAACATCTATGTTTCTTTAATAACAAATAATTATTACACTCATAGAGGTGGATGGATTGGTAAAAAAGGATGATACCTTCCTTAGCCTCTTTTTTCATCCACCAAGATTCGAATCATGTGAAACTCCCGTAAGACTCCCACTCCAGTTTTGGTTGTGGTAGCATTGGGTTAGTGATATTCTAGGTGGGGCTTAGGTTGACGATTGAAAGATGCTGGATTAAAACGATGATGGGACCATTACTAGAGTCTTTTTTGTTATAAAACAAACAACAAATATGAGTTCTAGTTAAAACACTATCATTTTCAGCTAATAATTGTAGACAATAGTTGAATCAATGACAAGAAAAGGGTACTTTAAAAGAAAAAGAAAAAAAGAAAAAAGTAAAAAATTAGTACTTTTTTTCCCTTAAATACATGTGATTAAAATATAAAAAACAAAGCGATTGATGGGAAAATATCCAAATCATGTCGTGTTTTGTTCAAATACCTTTTTGTATCTTTTATTGTACATATACATTCAATATTTTTTGTATTTATAAAATCAGTCGCAAAATATTTTTTGCATTCATTAAAATTTTCAAATATCAAGTTTGCCCTTTCAAATTCATATTAAAACCTTTTTTTTTTTTTTTTTTGAGAACAAAAGAAATTTGTTATTAAGATGTGGATTCCAATACGATAACAGATCCTAATGGTGGAGGAGTTTCCTCTAGCCATATAAATTCATCATCTATTCTAAGAGCAAAAGAAGCCAAATTATGGGCTGCTCTATTAGTCTCTCTATAAACACGACTTAACTTTGAACTCCTTGAAAAAAAGATGATAAACTAAATACATCCATCAGGTAAATTTCCAAATTCATTAAAGAAGATGGTTTGGTTTTGAATCGGTTGGATTACTGACAATGCATCCGACTCCAGTATGTGAAGATTTAGACCCTCACCCTTTGCCCACAACAAGCCTGTCACGCAAAGATTTAGCTTCAGCTTCAGCTAACTTTGGAGATGAAAAGACCGCAGAAGTTCTTAGCCATATATAGAGCGATGAGAAATCCCGTTGAATCCCTTAAAACTGTCCCAACTCCAATCTTTTGAGATTCTTTACAGATGGCTGCATCTACATTCAGTTTGTAGCAGTTTCTTTCTCGAGGATTCCATCTCACATCCGTTCGACTACTAGGAGTTAAATACAACTCCAATGCTTTTCTTAGCTTGAGAAGAGTAGAATTCGTTGAGGTACGTAACTTATAGCCCATTCATAGACCATAACGGGAGTTCTTGTCTTTGAACCATGAGTTCTCTTGTTTCTTTCCCTCCAAGGACACCATGCTAAGCAAAGAAAAAGTTCAAACTGCTGTTAAGAAAGTTGTCCTGCTAGCAGAAGAAGAACTTCCTTGAATGACAAATGAAATAAATTCTTGAAACTATTTTAAACATTGTATTAAAAATACTAACCAAAAATTAAAAATAAAATAAAGGAACAAATGTCCCTCAACATACTAACAAGGGCCTGTTTGGGGTTACTTTTGAATATGATATTTTGGAGGTTGGAGATGAATTAAATTTTAAAAATGTATATTTGATAAAAATGAACTGTCTGGTGTGAAAAATTATAAAAATTTGCAAATGAGTTTGGAAAAAAATTAGTAGTATGGATCTTATTTTGTTCCTCTCGAAATTCTATGTAATTTAAAAAAAAAAAATAATTGACCAAGATGATCCTTAACTCTTCAGAAGATGATAGTTTGATCCATATATTTTTAATTTTGACCGAGATGACTCTGAACTTTCTAAATGTTGACAATCCTAATCATTTCCGTCCAATTCTATTAAGTTTCTAATGAAATGAGGTATGTACAATGCGTGTTATCTATTAAAAAGGATATTTTAATAATCTAATAGTAATTAATTTAATAAAAATAAAAAATCATAAAAAAAAAAACCAATAATCATCTCTCTCTTCTTTCTATCTCTCTCTCTCTCTCTCTGTTTCCTCCCCTCAAATCTAAGATCGGGGATGGAGAAGCGGTGGGTGGGCATGAGTTCGGCGAACGGTGGGGGATGGGGGGGGGGGGGGCAATATTGGCGACAGAGAGGGATGGGGGGCGGCAATCAGGTTTGGCGGCAGCTAGGTTTTGAGTTCATCTTCTCCTGTGGGTTTTGAGTTCTATGGGAGTGGGCTGGGTTTTGAGTTCCTGAGAGTGGTGGGGGGGTAGGGGGGGCTGGGTCGGCAATGAAGGGAGGGCTATGGCTAGGTTTGGCAACTGAGGAGAGCTGGGGGGAGGATGGGTTCTGTAACGTAGAAGGGGGGTTGCGGCGGCTGAGTTCGGCCAGGGTGGCGTGGGGGGGGGGGGGAGACGAAGGATAGTTCTCAATTCTCAGCTCTCTCTCTCTCTCTCTCTCTCTCTTCTTTTCTTTTCTTTTCTTTTAATGTGCATTGGTTTAGGGTACTGTATTTAACAGGGATATTTTGGTCTTTTAATAGGTTAATTGAACTCATATGACAAGTTACGTGACCTCTTCCGTTGAAAACTTAACGGAATTGAGAAATAACTAAAATTGTCAATATTTAGAAAGTTTAAGATTATCTCAGTCAAAATTAAAAAAATATAATTCAAACCGTCACCTTAAAAAGAATTCAGGGATCATTTAGATCAATTATTCAAAAATATATATATATATTCATTTCGATTTAAAATGATAAAGTTATAAACTTTCAAAATTTGAGTTTTTTAAAATATTTGGAAAAGTGAATAGTAAAATTAGAAGAAGATAATAAAAAAATAAAATAAAATTGGAAACCCTGTTTCCAAAAAGTGATCACAAATGGGGTGTTACAACCCACCCAAAGATGAGAACATCGATGTTGATGAAAATATCGAGTGGTCCAGATTTACAGAAATATCAACATACATTCAGTAAAAAGAAAAAAAAAATGTTGTGCATAAACAATTAGAAAGTTCAAGTAAAATTATTGGAAATAAAAAGGAACTAAATAATACATAAATTGATATATTTTTACCAATAAAATTATTTATATACAAAAATATAGGTAAAGCACAGTGTATATGAAAGCGATTTTATTATACAAAAAAAGATTTTGATAAAATAACAATTTAATTAAATGTAAATTTTAGAATTTCAAAATTGGGGCATCTATTGACACTTAAATTTTTTTTTTTTACTTTTCCCACCCTTCTACTTAAACTACCTATTATAAAGATTTTAAATTTTAATTATTACTTATTACATCCCTTTTTGTTCAAAAAAACCCTTGCAATCAAATTATACTATATGTATCATTTTTTCACCCACCAAACCACATCCACTAAATAAATGTTAGGATTCGTTTGGTGTTTAGATTGAGTTTGAGATGAGATGAGATGAAATTTTTAAGTTCGAATTAGTTAGCTTTTTACAAATTAGTTTATAAATTTTGTTGACTTTTCAGAAAAATAAAAAAAAAATTAATATGAAAAAATATAATTTAATTAGAATTAAATCTCGACGTCAAGCGTAGGCTTAGGTTTTTTTCCCTGTATTTTCTCACTCACCAATCAAATCCCACGTTATAACTAGTTTTCAAGATGCCACGATGATGAGATCATGCTCAATGATTTCTTACGTAACTGCTTTTCATGCGAGGGACTTTGCTTCTATGCGTTACACACACACCCACACACACATAAACGTAGCGTTGCTAATAGAAATGCGCTGGATCTTGGCGTGGATAATAGCCGTTTGTCGAACTTGATTTGTATTAAATTTGGAAAAAATTTTCGGCTGGAATTTGGCTCATTCCAAAAAAAAAAAAATTTAAATAAATAAATAAAATAAAATAAAGAATTTAAATGAAAAAAAGCGTAAACGAACTGGAAAAAAAAAAAAAAAAAAAAGAATCCACTCCAGACTAGAAACAACAACAAAGAAAATAATTCGTATATAGAAATTGTGACGAATAAAAAAACCTTTACTCTTTCATAATCACTATTCATGTTCATCTTGTATTCTTCTGAACAATTAGGGCATGATAGTTTTTTTTTTTTTTTTTTAAAGTAAAATATAGGGCAAGTAGCGTAATTTTTTAGGATGGGTGCAATGAGTAGTTTTTGTAACCAATTGTTGTACTTACAAGTAATTTTACCAATGGACAAGATAGTAATAAAATAATTTATAAAAAAAAAGGGTGTGAAAAATAAAATGAGAGTGTCAATAGACCCCATTTCAAAATATTTTACATAACTATAAAACAGACAAGGTTCATAATTAAAAACAAATATTTTTTTTCCTTTTTTAAAAGAACTTAGATTCATGACTGCCAGCTATATGGTTTTATTCATTGGTAGAAAATGTTGATTGCCAAAAACAAATAATTCACGTGAAGAGAAAAAAAATATATAATGAACTTAAGGAATTGCTATTATAATAATTTATTATTATAACAACACGATATCATCAAGTATAGGACATGTGAATTTTTTTTATTTACTAAAAAAATTCCTTTTATTACTTTTTTTCAAGCCTTTTTCTTCAATTTATATACATGGTTATCGGTATATACTTATCGGATATATCCTGAAAAAATCAATACATATCTAGTTATTCCGGTAAAATTATGAAGGAAGAAAAGGAATATTGATGTGTTAAGGATGTAGTTCGGAAAATATTTCATAAATGTTCCAATAAAAAGGTATCTTTTATATCTTGTATTTGTATCGAGAATCCTCATTTATGAATAATATAGAAAAAAAATATATCTATAAAGTTATCGATCTTTTCATTATTGAACCCAGCCTCACCCCTTTAGCCAACGACAGAGGGACCTTAGGTCTGTAGGGGCATATCTGGATTTTTTAGTTTTTATTTTAGCATGTGTAGCATTTTTAAAATTTTCTTTTTTGCCCCATTTAAGTGACGAGAATGATATGCATGCCCTCTCCAAATCAAGTCTATTTAAATTTATATTGCAATTACTTTAAGAAAAAGGCCAATCACATTTAAGAATGGATTATTAGTTGACGTTGTCATAAGTAGTGTTTTATGCCTCTCCATTTCTTTCGATGGATTTTTTTTTTTTTTTTTTAAGCAAGCACAGACGGCCACACAATATTACGACTTTTTTTTTTTCTTTTTCCTTTTAAAAACGAGATACTTTTTTTTTTTTTTTTGGCTAGAAAAGATAAGTTTTTAATTGTTAAAAAAAATTACATAATAATGGTGTGTTTATGTTTTCGTGCCTACATTTTGCAAAGGGATAATGAGTGATATGGCATATTAAGTTATTAGATTTCGACATAATAGCATAATTAAAACTAATGCAACTAAATAACATAATTAGGTTAAAATAGTAATTAAAAAACCAAAAATGCCCCTTACCCAACCGTGAAATCAACATGTCCCCGGTTGAAGCTCGGTTGCCAGCACCGCCGGCAACCCGACGGAGCTCCAGCAAATTGAAGGATCAGAACCAGGGCTCACCAACGCTGGTGACGTCTCCGGCGTCAGAATTTGCCATACCCAGGATGATCCAGCAGGTTGCGGCGTCGCATGGATCGGGGTTATCCTTCTTCTTGCGATTGCGACCTTGCCTAAACTCCACGATCGATGGGACGCCATCATTGCGGAAGTTGCACTGCCACCGTCCATGTTTGTGAATCTCCGGCCTGGACAACGAATTGCAAGGAGAATCCTGGAAATCGGGAGGAAAATCAGTGCAAAAATCGAAAGAAGATCGTTGAAAATCGCGGGGAAATTGCCATGTGATGTGTCAGCACCAGATCTCCTGCCTTTGAGACGATAATAATAGGAGACTCCTTCTCCGGCAACGAAACTGCTAGAGCCGATGGTGGTTGTCAAGATCTGGTTTTCAAATTTGAAATTAGGGGACGGGTAGATTTAGGGGGTGTTTACTGGTTGAGTTTGAGTTAAGATTTTGAAGTTGAGTTTAAAAGTTGAGGTTCCGTTTAGTTAATAAGTTTGAGTTGGAAATTTTAAGTTTCAATAGTAATTTTTATTGATTTTTCAAAAAAGACAAAAAACTTTCTCAAAAAAAAAAAAAAAACTTTTTCAGAAAAAGATAAAAATTTTGAGTTTGAACTCAAATCCCAAATAAGGCTGAGTGTTTAGTAAAAAGTTTGAGTTAAAAAGTTTAAGTTGAGTTGAGTGTTTGGCAAAAAAGTTTGAGTTAAAAAGTTTAAATTGAGTTAGGGTCTTGTTTGGATGTAAAAAAATTGAGAAAAAAATTTTAAATCAAATTTAACATTATATTGTATGATTCTAATCAGAAATATTAAAAATTAAAATAAATTGAAATAAAAATACACATCAACAATATACATCAAACCTTTTACCATTCTTATTGAATTATAAAAAATCGTACACATCAATAAGATTATTATTTGTTTGTTAATAGGATAACTGTTAATGTCTTAGTTTAGTGCTAATCAACTTCTTACCATCTTCCTTTTCCCTCTCCTTAAGCATAAGCAAAAAAAAAAAAAAAAAAAAAAAAAAAAACTCTCTAACATCAAAAAAACGACAACGACAAACACTCTCCCACCAGACTCTCTCTCCTTCTCTCTCTCTCTCTCTAGACTATTTTCCCATTCTTTTTCTCTCTCCCCAAACACTACCCTCTGGCGAGCCCTCTCTCTCTAGACTATTTTCCCATTCTTTTTCTCTCTCCCCAAACACCACCCTTCCTGATGGTATAGTCGGCGAGCCCATCTCGACCCAACCCCCAACTGACCCAGCAATTCCTGAGCTCTGTCCTTTCCTAGCGTGGCCCCTCCACCCTCCCGTACTCCGAGGACACCAAATGGCTTATCCGGCAGCACCCGTCTCCTTTTCCGACGCCTTCCCCTCCCTCAAGCCAACATCGCCTCCTTCACCCACAATCGCGTTTCCTGTCGTGATCCGTGGGTCAAAACCCACTTTTCGTGGATCGCCGACGATGAGTCTCACGACCTTCTTCTCCATTGACGAGTTTCAAAAGACAAGCGGTGGTGGGGTGGTTGGTCGAGATCTGGTTCGCGCGAGGAATCGCAAATGGGTTCGTGCGAGGGAGGCGGAGATCTAGGTTTCCCTTCCTCTAGCCTTGAATCTCACGGTGGTGCCAATGGGTTCTTTTCTACCCAAACATCGACAACCTGCTCCGCCATCTCTGACAATTTCTTGCTTCTTTCGCTGGGCCGGTGACTTAGACGAAAAGTTGTGGTTGATTTTGGTGCACAAAGATCATGTGCATAGTGAATCAAGTTCGGTTTACTGTGCAACGGTTCAAAAGGACATCCAAACTGAACTGCCATGTCAAACAAGTTCAGTTGGAACTCAACTCAAAAATATGAGTTCCAACTGTAATGCCAAACAAGCGCTTAAAGTTCCCATAAAATTAGGGGGGTTTTTTTTTTTAAACTTACACTGGAAAAAAAATAAAAAAGACTAAATTTTCTTTTTTCTTTCTCCCAATAAGGAAATAAATAGATTTATTTCATTTAAAAAGAAATTTAG
This sequence comes from Ficus microcarpa, assembly GCA_025413485.1. NCBI lineage: Eukaryota > Viridiplantae > Streptophyta > Magnoliopsida > Rosales > Moraceae > Ficus > Ficus microcarpa. The sequence goes on along the minus strand of CM046377.1, from coordinate 3,331,894 downwards.
CCCTAACAAAAACAATAAATCTGATTGTTAAAATTTAAATTGTTGATAAAACCAGTATTTATTAAGTAACTACACCATATTTAAGTAATAAATATCATATTTATCATATAAAATAAAAAAACTAAAGATTAAAACTGACATCTAATTTACTAGTAAATACTTTTATTTACTAGTGAAATCATATTTAATAATATTGAATTTACTAATAACTAAATTTAGTATTTACTAAATGAGTAAATCTGATTATTTACAAGTAAATATGATATTAATTAACGTAGATGTATTAACATAACAAAATAAATTATTTTAAAAAAACAATATTAATAATTGGATTTACATGGTAAATACTATATTTACCATATAAACAAAAAGTATTGAACTTAAAAATAAACATTTGATTTATTAGTAAATACACATATTTACTTGATTTACGGGTAAATAATTGGATTTATTGTTTCTACACTTAGTAAATACATTGTATTTACTAGTAAATAATTAGATTTACTATAGTGTCTGATACGTAAATCCATTTTTTTTTTTCAATATACATGTCAAAAACATTTTAAATAAAACTAAAAGAGAAATTTTTGTTCTCATTTACAATTTTTACCTATAATTTTTAACATAATAGAAAAAAAACCTCCCCCAAATCCCCAAAAGAGGCCACAAAACCCTAGATCTAAACCAGGAGTTCCCACTGCCACCACTTCTACTCTGCCGCTAGAGAGGATGGCGAGCCCGTTGCTAGAGAATATGTGATCATCTTTATCAGAGCAGTCGCTTGAGATCATGACAGATCAGTGCCTTCTGACGACGCGATGGAGATTGACATCCTCTAATGGAGATTGCAACGGAGATCTGATGGAGCTTTCAGAGATAGCATCATCTGCAACTACAAGCAATGGCTTCTAGTAATAGGACTTGCAGATGAGACTCACAGCAACTACAACGTTGACAGCAACCTAAACGAAGATCAAATCTCCATCGAAATCTTGTGATTGAGAAGCTTGCAGAGGTCAAAAATGATTGTCACGACCTCGTGGTTGCGATGACCACGACCTCGCGGCGGCGACATTGTTGTCTCATCGGGGATGGAGATTTAACGTGGGAGACGCTGGAGATTGACTTGCCGGAGACGGAGAAGACAAGTGTGTAATTTCAAATTTTCCCCAATACAAATATGCTATTTTGTTCGCATTCAAACAATCCTGCTATTTTGTTAAAAAGGGCTATAAGATTATGCTACTAAACGTAATTTCCGTTTTACTAATGATATGGACTGCCAAATTAGATCATCATTATTATGTTAAGTTATTAAAGTATGAAAACCAGTTGAGAACAATTGTAACATGTTATTTATTAAAAAAAAAAAAAGAACAAAAAGAAAGGAAAAATACTATAATGTGTTAAATTGAGTAATTAAGAGTAACGTTTTGAAGATTTAAATATAAACCATTTTTCAAGTTTTTATTTGTTTGTTTATGCCCTTATGAAATAAAATCCTAACTCCATCACTGTCTCTGACAAACTCCTTGTAACGACCCACCTTACGTAGGTCGTTACCATATTTATCTTACATAATTACTAAACTTATCTATCTCAGCGGAAATACAAAATATATATATATTTTTAAACAACTTGGAAATCTAACTTATTTACATATATGTATATGCGCATTTTCTTGATGAAGTACATAAGTATCAAACTTATATAAGTATATACATAGTATCACGACTATAAATATCATAATTTGAAATGCATAGCGGTCTCCATCCCAAATTTTACAACTCACCATGCCAAGCCCCACCGTCTTGTATCAAGGATTGCCGATAGGTTGCTTACCTACAGTATAGACGTAAGTCGTGAGCTTTCGCTCAGCAAGTACAACTATAAATCCGCAAAACAAAACTTAATAAAATAATGCATGAACAATTATGCTTCATTATGCCTTCTTAGGTTAGCATATCTTTGGGCCCCTTACTTAACATAAGTGTACATACCGTGGCGCACAGCCATAGAGTGGTTAGGGTGGCCAGCCCAATCCAACTCAAATCATGGACCAAACCTATCTAGTACATTTCGGTACGACACAAGAAAACTTACTTAATACATACTTGAAAACATTTTCTTACTTGAAAACAGCTTCTTAAAAAAACAGTTTCTTACTTGAAAATTAATTTTATTCTCACCATGTGAGTTATCCTTAGTGAGCATACTTCATGATACTACAATAATAAAACATACATCATCTGCATCATATACATGAATGCATGAGCTTTGAAACATGCAAAGCAGTAAAAACATTTTGCTATACTGTAGGCGGAGTTGTACTTACCGGTTATGCTATGTCCTGGTTTTTGTTGCTCCAAATCAGGTTGCAAAACATGTTACTTTCCTGTTTTCAAAAATGGACGTAAGATAAGGGTTATCTTATCTTACCATAAATCATTACATTCAATGCTAGTATCCTTAACCAGCATTCATTAATAATCTTAGTTACATGTCCTCTATACACTAACATGATAACTTATTTGGTTACTAAGTGTAATCCTAAACAATATCTTGTTTGATGTTTTAATGAACTTTGGGTTCAAGGTCCAATCATACCTAGTATCTTATTAGGTTACTATAAGTAACCTTGGATCAAAATCAACATATAATATTTGTTTCTAAATAACTTATCCTAATGAATTTGGTTGTTAGTGCATGTGCAGAAATTACCTGTTTATGCACTGTTTAGAAAACACTGTGCAGGAATTGCCTATACCCTACACAGTTTTAGAAATCTAGTCTTTCTTTAAAAAATATATGTTTTGAATTTGATAAAGGTTCCTTCATAAAAGTTGTAGATTTTATCGAAATCTATAACTTTTATTTTTGGTCAAAAACCTAAATCTGCCATTAACTTGTTTGTTTTTTCCTTTGAAAATTTTTGACCATATTTACTAACTACATAAATTGGTCTCAGGTTTTGATAAAAACAGAGACCTTTAAAGCCTTATTTTTAAAAACAGTTCATGATGTCTTCTAGGATTTTCCATTCCTACAATTTTGTATTTTTAACCTTTTCCAAATTTGGCCTCTAAAAGGCCTCAAAATCTTGTTTCCAGATTGCTGCCTAGTTTTGATCCGAAATTGGTAGTTTCCATTTTAGTTGGTTCTTATGAAAATTTACGTACACACTACCTTGAACAGTTAAAACCGTGAGCCTACATCAAGTATACAGCGTGTTACGTAACGTTTTTATTACCTTGCATTCATTTCTCCTCCATATAATCTTCATGTAAACCTAAATGGTAATATATACCAAATTAGGGTTTTTAGGGTTTCCTAAAATCTTACATGCAACATACATCACCCTTCTCATTTTCATTCATCTAACATCATTCTTAAGTATGTGGGGGACATATAACAAATATATAGTAGGCACTCACACATACCACATAATCTCTAGTACATATTATCATAATCATGCATCAAACCATAAAATAGAGATCACCAAACTCTAATCAAGTTTAATCAAGCAATCAATATAAACCTTATAGCATAAAACCAAAAAATGAGCTTATGCTCTTACATTCCCAATAGAGAAATACACTTAAACCTTAAATCAAACTTAATTGAAGAACTAGAGGGTGGAGAGGTTTACTCAAGATCCAAAAGAGTGGATCTACTCTCGGCTGAGAAATTTTTTCTTCTCCCACCAACTACACCAAAATCCGGCCTCTCTCTCTCTCTCACTTTCCTTTTCTTTTTGGCTCGGCTCCTAAGGCAAAGAAGGACTAGAGAATGAGCTGAAATTTGGGTTTCACTAAATGATTATAAAGTGAACCATCTCACCTATTTTTAGGTGAAAAATAATTTCATTCTTGAATTATTTTTATTTCCAAACTTGCATATTGGTCCCCAAGAGCAAAATATTTGCTCATAGACTCAATGAGGTGGCCGGCCATATAGAGCCATGTGGAAGGACATGCTAGTTGAAGCTCAAAACTTAGCCAAGAAAGCAAGACTGGTGTGCTTATTCACCAAGCCTAAAAGCATGACATGTCAAATTCTCAAATTTTCTTATTTGTCATGTTTAATGAAGAAGGTGATTTTATTTCTAAAATTGCACACTGGTCCTCAAGAGCAAAATTTTTTGCTCATAAACTCAATGAGTTGGTCGGTCATATAGGGCCATGTGGAGGCTTGAGCTTAAACAAATTCTTTCAAACTTATCTCAACTAATTCTCTTTGGTTTCCAAGGTAACAATTGTAACCGAGCTTCAAACCGTTCATTGGCCTAGTTGGATTTGGAGGCTTAGTTAGGAAAATCCATCATTCAAAATTTACATACTTATCTATAATCACTCATTTTTCTTAAAATTACACATTGGCCCCTAAAAATAAAAATATTTACACTTTAGTCCTTGTGAGATGGCCGGCTAAGGTGGAGGCGTTTGGCTTCCAATTCTTACTTAGTCATCCGTTTTAATACTTCTTCATTTTCTAAAAATCCATAATTATCTTAGGATGAGGTGTCCTCCCATAAGGCCCCGTTTGGCTTTCATCCTAAAATGCAGTCCATTTCATATTTATACAAATATGACAAATATTATTTTCAACCAATAACAGTATAGTTGCACTAGACTATTGTCCAGAATTTATCTGTACTTAACTGCACTGCGTACATGATTTTCTTAGGATTTGAAACTATTTAGTCCTTATTGCTCTAAATAATATGCTTGATTTTTCTAGAGTGATCTCATACCTAATTCTTGCTTATTCATACCGTAGGTCAATCTAGTCAAATCTTGACTGACATAGGATCATAAACCTAATTCTGCCCCTTTCAACAAAAGGTCTCATACTTGCATACGTAAACTCTTATCGAGTCCTATAATATCACAAGAACTCAATATTACTCTAATAAATCAGATCCAGTATTTCACATAAACATACATAATACAAACTTTGATTCATCAAAAAGGAAATTGTAAATTTGTAAAAAGGTTGGTTATTACACTACGAGTCTCCTTCCCCATCGGCGACCTCTGAGTCCACCCCACTACCCAACGACCCCGTAGTCTCCCTCGTTAGTGATGCCACCCAATTCAATGACGAGCATTCGATTCCCCATCCCATTCATGATCATCGAGTCTTCACTGTTCGACTTCTTTTGGTAGGGTAGGTGTTTTAAATATTTTTTTCTTATCCTTTTGTACTCCATTATAGTCGAATACTATCGTTCACTCTTTGCCAAACTGTGAAAAAGGTTGCAAAAACATATCCCCTATGATAATTACGTATACAAATATCAAATTCACAATATTTTTATTTTTAAACAATTTAATAAAAAAAACTGAAAATTTCAATGTACTAAAATTGAAATAAATAAGATAATAAATCTGGTTTAAGAGTGATCTAGCTAGGCCTAAGTTAACGGGTGGATGCAAGCTCTCAGTTTCGAAACATAAGAAGGTCTTTATTTTGTTTGAATAAATGATTTGCTATGGTAAAAAAAAAAAAAAAAAAACCCCATAGGTTTTGAGAGATATATTTGAAAATCCAAATAAAAAAAAAAGTCCACGCATAGGTGGATAGGTTGGCATAAGATTCAACTTTAAAGATCTCACTAAGTGAGAGGTTGGAAGTTTGAATTTTATATCAATTCAGGGGAGTTATTTCTACATATGTGTGGTGTCTCAAAAACGGAAAATGAGTAGCTATTATCAGATGCTTTTCTTCAACAAAATAAAAAAAAAAAATCAGTGGGGCACTTTCGTAATTCCAAATTAGGCGTAAGAAGCACGGATGAGTGCAAACTGCAAAGCGGACAAAAAAGGTCTTTACGAAAACGTTGCAACCGTTCTTCCTTCACGAAAAAGATCACGGGGCATTGATACCGACAACACTTTAAATCTCGAACGTTCATTACAATCAGCTACTAAACCAAACCAAACCAACGGTCCTGATGTCATTAATATTTTCTCCTCAATTCTAATCACTCTCTCGGTGACTCGCCCTATCTCCGAGTATCTTCGTCACGACCCACTGCCTTCGCCTCTAAGGAAAAATCGATGAAAAAAAACAAGAGAAGAAAGAAAGAAAAGAAAAAAAGATTAAAATAATTCTCTCTTTCTCTCTCTAGACTCCATTTTCCCTCTCTGTTTTTCTCTCCTCCTATCTCGCTCTCTCTCCTTTTTTATCTGTGAATCGATCGGAAATGCACGAGACGGACCTCCACGATCTCTCCGACGACGCCGATTACGCGGCGTCGCAGCAGCAGGTGAGTCCTCCTCGTCGTCGTCGGCGGCGACGCCGATTACGATTCCGATTCGATTTTTTGCGTTTTTGGATGATCGATTGGCTGAGATGAATCGAATTTGAGTAGGTTTTGGTGTTTGTTCGGTTTTGATTTTGGTTTGCAGGCGTCAGCGAGCATCATGCGCAGCGACAGCGGCAGACAGAGCTGTTCGTCGAACGATTCCGACGGCGCCGAGGTGGTTTACTCGAAGGACAACGTCACGATTCATCCGACGCAGTTCGCCTCCGAGAGGATTAGCGGCAGGTTGAAGTTGATCAAGCAAGGCTCTTCACTGTTTATGGTAATTGATCGATACTGATTCGGTGTTTTTAGCCAGCCCCCCCCCCCCCCCCCCCCCCCCCCCTTTTTTTTTTGGAGAAGCTTATGGTTCTTGTATCGTCGATGTAGACGTGGATTCCTTACAAGGGGCAGAGTTCGAACGCTAGGCTTTCCGAGAAAGGTTTTCTCCGAAGAATGTTGCGGTTTTCTATGTTAATTTGAATTTATTGCTGAATTTGTTGATTTTTGGTTTATTTTTTCTTTCCTTTTTTGTAGATAGGAATCTTTATACAATAAGGGCGGTGCCTTTTACGGAGGTGCGGTCGGTTCGCCGGCACACTCCGCCGCTTGGCTGGCAGTACATTATTGTGGTGTTGTCCTCAGGTATGATCAAAATAATTTTAGCCTTGCAATGGCTATATTTTGGTTAGAAATTTGGATAAATTTTTAATCCTCAGCAGGCATTAAATCAATTGCCTGAAATTTGATGTGGATAATGTAATCTAATATTTAGTATCGATATTTTTTTGCATGATTTGGGCAAATGAGAAGTTAAATGAGCCTTCAGTTTGTTTTTAGTGCAAATGGGTGTAAATAGCTAGTGAAGGGCCTGATTTTCATGAGTTCATCAAAGCTTGATGGCTGTATTAATTCAAACTTAGGTCATTGATTATTGTATCGAGCAATTACCAATTAGTAGGTCTCTGGCTGGTGTTGTAGTTGTAACCGATCATGGAAGGATGATCCTCTTACATTGGATAAAAAGTTTCATTAGGTAGAAGGAAATAAAGTAAATTCTATTATTGAGCGTTGTAGGGAAATTTGCCCCACAAAAGGTAACTAGATAAGGCGAGAGAAAATAAAATATAGACTTTATTTGAAGCAGTACAATTATGCATCTCATTTTTAAATATCTCGTCAGATAACTAAATTTTTAAGAAAATGTTGGAGTATATTGTGTTAGAATATATCTATTTTGCTATTTTCCTTATCATGTCTTGCAGTTTTACTTCACTGCAGCCACTTTCTTTTTGTGTTTCAATTTCTTTTCTATACGTGATATGAGGGTAAATATTTTGCAGGACTTGCATTTCCTCCTCTCTATTTCTATAATGGAGGAGTCAAGGAGTTCCTTGCTACAATTAAGCAACATGTTTTTCTCGTGAGGTTGGTTTATCAATCTTGTTATTTTCTTTTACTATTCAAGAAAATAAGAAGGTTTTGTTTCATGCAATGAAGTAAATTAAAACCCTGGAGACGTTGTGCCCTAAGTCACAGTTATAAAATAAAATCAATTAAATAGTCCTGTTACTTAACCAACATCTGGGAGAGAAAAAGAGTCCTATAACTGTCTCAGCTTCATAGTATCGTGTCTGTAAAGTAACTTATTTTCACTATCTCATTGTTTGATGTTAACAGGTCAGCAGAAGATGCAAACGTATTTCTTGTTAATGATTTTCAAAATCCACTCCAGGTATGCTCTATCCACGCTACTGCATAAAAAATATTGTTCTTCTATACGAACAAGTATTACCAAAATTTGGTTGGTTACTTATTTTTTGCAAATGCGTCAAAGGATCATAGCAGTCTTTCCATAGCAGAAGATAAATAAATATGATGCTACAGTTTACTGGTTATCAGTTATTTATCTTACAAATTATCCTTACTTCCTAGATCCAAAAGAGATGGGTTAAAATAATAGAAGGCCTTAAAAGTTGAAATGGGTAGAACTAGACAAAGTGTAAGTGCATGGGTAGCATGCAACGGTGCTAGTACTTGTTACGTTCAATAGTCGTTTTGCCTTTGCAATTTTCATGATGTGTCTGATAATTTGCTATGAAATGATCGAATGTTCATTAGCATTTCAATGAATTAATTTAGGTCCCCGCTGTATAAAATAAAGAACAAAAAGGGGAAAAATAGAGCAGGAAAACAAGAATTTGTTCATTGCGATACATGTTTATTTATTAAGGGATCAATCAACATTAGCTGAACACTTTGACATATGTGCCAGCTTGGCCTTTTCTTTTTTTCTTTTTCTAAACCTCTTGTTTTGTTTTGTTTTTGTTTTTTTTTTTGTTTTTGTTTTTGTTTTTTTTTTCCGTGTGTGTGTATGTGTGTTTTCCCAGTATGTCAAATTAACTAAGTGGAATTTTGATTTTGTGTGATTTATTGGCTCTACAGAGAACTTTGTCTTCTTTGGAGCTGCCTAGGGTTGTTTCTGTTGCAAGTGGGGAATCTAGCGTTGGTGAGTCCCCTTTAGGTCAAAGTCAGGACAGGTCTGGTGGGAATGTCCGTGATGGAAGTTTAAGTATTTCCCGGTATAATGGAAGACCAAGGCAAAAGGTTCAAGATCCTGCTCGAGATCTCTCTATTCATGTATTGGAAAAATTCTCTCTCGTAACCAAGTTTGCTCGGGAAACAACTTCGCAAATCTTTGGTGATGCTCACAACAATGGATTTGGTGCTACTGAGAGAAGAAACTATAGTCAATCTTCCATTGACTATCGTCAGAAGCAATCCAATTCTTCAGAGAAGGTTTCTAAAGAAACTCCAGTACCTTCAGATCCTTTAGAGGTACCTTCTGTTTCATGTGTTCAACATTCACATTTAAGGAATAAATATAGATCAATTTACACTAGAACAGGAAACTATTTTCCTTGATATTCTTGGCATCCGACCGATAACATTTCTAAATTCTCGTGTAAATAAAGGAAGACATTTATTCATAGGAACAAGAAAGAGGAACAACTGAGTGGGTCTTTCTAACTCATAGATCTCTTTCGAACTAATATTTGGTAAAAAAAATTTGTCAAATTTCAAAGAGTTTAAAGAAGTTGACAGCCTCATCGCAAGTCTCTTCCCTTCTAAAGCACAACATGAATGCCATCAAAAAAAAAAAAAAAAAAAAAGAAAGAAAGTTGGAAGAAACGGCTATGTACTAGAGACCTGTGCAAAGCCTCATATTTTGGATGGTGGTCAAGTACAGTTTAAGAGGAAGGTGAAAGTCGGTTTGTGCTGCAGGTGTTGAATGATCCACTCTCACAAGTGTGGGAGAGTTTGAGGGCTCATAAACCCCATCTTTCATTCATCAATAGGGCTTGGTTAGTCAACTTTTTTGGGGAAGATATCCCTCTATTTTCTTGAAAAGAAAGGTGTCAGTAGCTTTAGTGTGCTTTCTTTTGCAGTCTTCCAAGGAAAAAGGTGGTTGTTTTCTTTTCTTGAATTTTTTCTCTAAATTCTAAACTCTCTTTCTTTCTTTAATTCCTCTCTCTCTCTCTCTCTTCTTACTATTCTACATCGATCTGTATTAAAGTTTAATTGTTTCTCTCATCCAAATTGCTCCTTTTTCCCCTTAAAGAGCACTCAGAAAAGAGTTGGTCTTGGACTCCTCCATGCGGCCACACTTATCCCATGCCATCCACCTACCATGCGCCGCCTCCAATTGCCTGGAATCATTGCCCTTTCCATCGAGAAGTTGAACAGATGCTTGAATTACCCCTTGTACGCCACCAAAATTTGCCACCTTCGTTATTCACAATGCCCCTTGACTAGGAGACTGGAGACAATAGGTCATAACTACCTACACTAGAGGTCATCGATCTACAAAACTCATGGCTTCCCATTGCTAAACTCCATCGGAGTCTGTTTCATGCGTAACCGTGTTAACTTTGTCTGTTGCCGTAGTCATTTTCAATTATCCTTCCTGGCATTGGATTGGACGATGATCGCTACTCAACACTTTGTTGCTTGGGATTTGTCTCACTAGCAAAACTCATTCATCGCCACATCATTGGAGACAGCCTACACGCCTCACACAGTAGCAAGTTCGTATAGCTATCACTCTTGCAATGTATTTGGGTCCTCTGTCCATTCAGGTCCTACGTCATTTCTTGTGTCTTGTTGAGAGCTTTGCACAATTCGAAGAATCCTTTCCTTTGTTGTCTTCGTCTCCAATATACTCTTCGATTTCTTTTTGAAAATTTATTCTAGTCTATGTGATTATAATTGGATCCATTTTGTTTGCCTTTTATTTTAAAATCCCCTCATCGTTCTCGTTATGATTCTTTGCTTATCCTAATGTAACATTGCTATGAATTCTAAAAAAGTCAATAACGAATATCATCACTAGCATCATGATCCCTAATGTTATAAGTGACTTGTACAACCTAATGATAGTCATTTTAGACAACCTTACTATGATCCAGTAAATCCTTTCATTTTGTTTTTCTTTTATTTTAAAATCCTTTCATCATTCTCAATATGATTCTTTGCTTATCCTAAATTACCAAGAAATCTCTAAACATAGTCCCTATCGTCACTCGCATCATGATTACTAATTTTATAATCTTGTACAACCTTATCCTATTCATTTCCCTATCCTTACCATGATCAACCTAGTTTCATTATGAGAGGGTAAGATATAGAACTAGGAGGGTTACACCATAAGGGATACATTTATTGTGTCGAACCATTTGCTTTCCAATCTGTTGTCTCTTAACAACCATTATCTTCTACTTCTATGTTTCTGGAACTTTCTGTTGGTCCTATTTCTGCATCAGTTGATTCTAATCCTCTGATTCTTGTGTTTGAAATTAGCCTATAAAATTGCTTGATGAAATATTTCAACTTTCTCTTAATTCCTTAGAATTTAATGCATGGTTGTTTGAACTTTCTTTTAATTTGACTTTGTTTTAATGAGGTGGGGTTGCTTTCATGCCTTTTCTTTGTTTTTACTTTGTTCTCTTTGTTTTGAGGACTGCTCGTCCTCTTCCTTCTGCATCCATTTTTGGTGATTAATAAAGTTTTTTCTTATTAAAAAAAAAGTCTCGAGTGTTTTATGTGATAGACAATGTGCTTCTGCAATCAACAATCAAGCTCCTATAGCTCTTTCAAGAATTGTTAAGTTAAAAGATTTTCTTGCGTTTCACATTGTTGCTTCCTGGTTCTTTCGAGTTTTAACTTGTCAAAGTCGAGTTCTCCAACCTAAGGGAGAATGATGAGGAACAATAATAGCTTATGAGGAAGATCAATGTAATAACAATTGAAAGTAGTTTTAGTTTAATTCCTAATTTTTCTATTAGAGTTATTTAAGTTACCCAAATCTATTTCAGTTAGTTTCCATCCAGTGTAGTGGGTAGTTTCCATTATTTAATATTTTCACGTTCTTGTTATTTTCGTCTTTAATCCCTATTAATGTCTCAAGATTTTCATTGCAAATTGATTATTGATTAATGATATTGCAAATTCCCCAACCTTCTCTCTCTTGCTTTTCTTCTTTCTCTATTTCCTCTCTCCTCTCCATTTTATCCTTATCAGCCCCACCAATTAGTCTTGTTTATGTAAAACGATATACATATTTGAGAGGATATTTACATATGTCTCCTTTGCTCATCCTAAACTCCCCGCTTTCCTCTTGTTCTCACAGTTAAGAAGTTTTAGATGTCTTCTACTGATATTTTGGTGCACTATATGTTATATTCTTCGTTGTCATTATAGCGCTATTGATTTTTAGAACCTCTGTTTTAATTGGTCTATTTTAGTTCCTTGAGGATCTCTCTAGATGTCAGCACACGGGCATTTTCACCCATTGGGCCGAGCGTTCGGCCACTTCTGAGTCTTCACCTTTAGATAACAAAAAGTGTTTGTATTTGGAATATAAGTTATAACAGTCTAAGAAATCTAATTTGTTGGGTGCTCCTGTTGGCAATAATAGTTTGTTGGATATCTTTAGCCGCCATGCTTGAATGAGCTTCTTTCTGGACATCCATGATCAGTCTATCTCAGCCCTGATTTGTTTAACATTGATCATCAAATTTGCATTTTGATTGGGTGTTTGATGCTACAGAATTTTGATATGCATTCAGTTTATCAGATCCTTTTGACGTACCAAATTTTTTTATTTTTTGACCTAGAAGGGAAAATGGGAATAAGTGGCTGTGGAAATTTTTACTACTGTTGTATTTCACTCTTTCACCTACATGGATAAGTGGTTTCGTTGAAGTGCAGATGTAGCTTAAACTTAAGCCTTTTTTCCTCCCTCATATGGCACTGCTTGTATTATAGATTGTGAAAAATTAAACCCATTTTAAAGTTTAAACTTGTTTTTGAGGATCATCTGATATAGATTATCCTTGTAAATTGTTAAACAGAAAAATTCATGTATGAAACACAATCTTGGTGAAGAAGCTGACACAGATGTGGGGACTTTTGAGCTAATCAAATTTAAGGAGGCATACAGGAGCGTTTTACTTGCTATTGGTTTTTTGCTTTTTGGGTGCTCTTTTGTCCCCTCATCGAATATTCATTACGTCAGAGTGTAGATGTGTTAGAAGAAACATATTAGTGATATCCTACATTTAATTGTTTATCTACGCCTTTAATTGTGAGTTGGTGATGCTGTGGTTCACTTACTGCCCAATGTGATTATCTGCTCAGAATAGTCCTGTTAAATACTAAACACTTCATAATTGTTTAACATGATCCTCCTTTATTTGTGTTGGAGCAGCAAACATGGGGTTAGCAGTTGCAAGATAATATCGTTTGCTATCTAAGCACCAAAGTGGATACTCGTTCAATAAATTTTACTTGGTTTATTGGTTTGTCTAAGCACCTCAATGCAGTCCATTTTACTTGGTTTCAGAAGGCCATATTGCAACACTTTGAGTCTACCAAGTCAAAATTATAAAAGTTCCACTAGAAAAGTTGTCTCTTTTTGTGGACATAGTTTATTGTTTCCATTTTAAATTAGTCGTTGCATTTACTGGATTCAGTTACCAACATAAAAGGGCAGATCCACACACACACACACACACACAGAGTTATATATTGCTGCAACTGCAGGGATGAAATTTTCTATCCTTTTGTGACAGAAAGAGCATGTTAACGTGTAATCCTCTGCTGGTGTCAATATTTACTCTTGTTTTGCTGCTCCTTTTCTTTTCTTCTCTCTCTTCTCTCTCTCCTCTTTAAAATTATTAAAAGTTTTACAATTTGCAGAAAAAGTGTGTTTAATTTGAAAAAGGTTCTCAATGAGATAGGTTATGCCATGTTCGTTAACCTTTATAAGGGCTATTAGCCATGAAGGGAACAATTTAAGGATTTGCTATAACATTTTTCATTGCTTCATTGTTTATGAAGTAGAAGTAGTTGTTCATGGATAATGCTGATTATAGTTATTAAAATAAATAAATAAATGTTCGTGATAGTATATTCTACATTAGATATAAAAACGATAGTGAACATTCAAATACTAGTGTATTTATTTGCTGTTATTGTACATGTCAGGTCCGTGTCTCTGCATGATGACTAAAATATGTTATTAAGGTGAACCTGCTTATAATCAAAACATTTATGGCAGGACTAGATGCCCAGTATGTGTTAATAATTCCCACCTTTTCAAGTTCTTATACCCATTATAATCATTTTTTTTTCCCTTAATCAGTTTGATAAATTAGCTCTAGTATGGGGAAAACCACGGCAGCCACCTTTGGGCCCTGAAGAGGTACGTGCTTTTATTTTTTTGTATGTGAAGTTGTTTTCTTTTGTAATGGCATATTTTTTATATATATGTTCCCCAGCTCATATGCTATGGAATGTATCTTTTCTTTCATTGAAGTTTTTCATATTTTTGCTCTTTTTGCAATGACTTTCGAGTAAGCAAGCGCTACGCCCCTTTTTTCAAATTTGAAAAACCTTTTCTATTCGTAGATTGGGGAGAAAGAGTATGTTTAAAGGGAGCTATGGAATTTTTCCTATTACACCCAGTTATTCACTCCTCCCTTGTTAAGAAGGAGCCATTGTTTAAGGGCTCAAGGTTAACTCTGCTGCCATAAATAAATAAGAGAAGATAACTCCTCCCATGCTGCTATTCCTGACCACTTGTTTAAGTTAATTTCACTATCAAAAATCCTTTTCCCCGAATTCACAGTCATGAATCTTCTATTCGTAGATATTATGAAGATCTTATTAAATCTTTTTATTATTTATTTATTTATTTATTTTTTTTTATGAATCCTTAGTGAGATGTAGGTTGAGAATCTGGTTGAAACAGTACTTCTACCAGACTTATTGAGTGGGTTTTTTCATTTTTCCCTCCATTTTCTTTGGCATGAGATCTGCATTCTTGCTATCTTCATCTTAGGTTGGAAGATTAGTGATATTGCGTCGCTTACTGAACTTAAAGAATATGTCAAAATATGAACCAGCATCAAAAATTGACCTTGAGTGAACTCTTTCATAGTCCCTATGGATGTGGGCCTGTTCCCGGAAACATTTCTGTTACCTTCTTTTTTTTTTAGCTACCTAATCCTAACCTTACAAGAAACCTTTTGTTTTCTTTATCTCGTTTGTTTTTTTTCGAAGAGAGAGGTGTGATAGAGCATGAGTGTATACTTTTACTATAGTTTAACTTCTATTCACTTTTGCAGTGGGTCACCTTCTTTGACTCTGAAGGGAGGGTCACGGATTCAGAAGCTTTAAGAAAGAGAATATTTTATGGGGGAGTTGAGCACTTATTACGGAAAGAGGTCTGTGCTCATTTATGTTTGTGTATTTGAGCTTAGGACTTGATTAAATATTCATATCAGGCTCCAAATTGAATGATGATTAACAGGTTTGGGCATTCGTGTTGGGTTACTACGCATATGATTCAACATATGCAGAGAGGGAATATCTTAGGTCTGTGAAGAAGTCAGAGTATGAGACAATAAAGAAACAGTGGGAGGTTTGCATTACTCTAGATTGTTTTGTCACCCTTCCTTATGTTAACTTTGTTCTGTCTTCTGTGTGTGCAAGTATACATTTCACGATACTGATGCTTTTTGAAGCTTTCCTTTTCGGTCATAGCATTGAAGTATTTTTTGTTTCGTTTCTAGACTAGGTATAATTTTCTTCTTAGCAAAGTTGGGCATCTGGTCTCAATACTTGAAGACAAACTATGATGTAGTCTATTGACGTAAAAAGACATTCTTGAAAGACAGTCATTGATGTAAAATGACTGTCTGCAACATGTATGTATTGCTTCCTGTCGATATTTTTCCATAAGATAATCAAGATTTTTTTCCCCCTCTTTGCAGAGTATCTCACCACAACAGGCAAAGAAATTTACAAAATTCAGAGAGAGGAAGGGTCTTATCGACAAAGATGTGGTATGAAATTATGAATTAAAAGAAAAAGTTTGTCTTTGAGCTTTCAACTTCTTGGATAAGTTTATAAAATTGCAACTTTGTATTTTTAACTGAAAATTATGTTTGATCTCTTTTCAAGGTAAGGACTGACAGGTCACTTTCCTTCTATGATGGGGATGATAATCCAAACGTGTGTCTTTTACATGATATTCTGTTGACATACTCATTTTACAACTTTGATCTTGGTTACTGTCAGGTAATTGCGTTCCCTGTCCAGTAAATTGCTGTCCCAGCTTGGTGTTGATAAATTAGTTTTAATTTAATTATTTATGCCCATCGATAGCTTGGTGTTTAGTGGTTGGTTTGTACACGAGAACAATTAAAAACCCAAATTCTAGAGTAATTAGTTGGAAGCATATGAAGATTTCTAGAGAGATTTAGATATTTTGTTATGTATATTCTAGCTTTATGCAGATTATGGTTTAATGGCTTAAAAAGAAGTTCTTTATTTGCATCCATAAATTGAACAATTTAATGAAATTTGCGAAATGAAGCTAAAATTAAAGACCATGCTCCCCATGGTAAAATGTGTTGCTCTGGAATTCAATTATTAATCATTCTTGAAAATAAGTAAATAAATAAAGAAAAGAAGCAGTAACTTTATAGAAAATAAAAAAGTTACAACAAGAGGTCGGCCCAGAAACTAGTTAGTATACTTTTGTATCAGCACGTAATTATGGTCCATTACATTTGTCAGCAAGTTTTGAGCTTTCTTTCTGCCCATGAATAAATCTTGCAGTAGCAAGTGTGCTATATTACTATGATCATATTGGTGTTGAAAAGAGTATACACATTTGATTCAGGCTCTCCTTTTTCCCCTCTACAAGATCTGTAACTTGTAAGAGGCAGGCACATTAATAGAATATATATATAATATATATATTTTGGGATAAATAACCTGCCAAATATTTTAACCGCTTTAATAAAGTTAATCTCTATTTTCTGTTGAGACGCTCTACCAGGATGTATTTTCTGAGAACTATATTCAGAAATACCCACCTATGTATTATTTTGTTGCAGTGATACTACTGCAATTCTATATTGCATGTGCTTATCATCCATGTATTAGGGATAATTGCTATTGCATATGATTTTTTCAAGCCCACTTTGCCTGTTCATAATTTGCAGTCTAGTGACAGAAAATTTATCCACCCTTTTTTTAGGATGCTTTGTTCTTGTGCCTTTTTGTGTAAGGTCCTTTTGTTTTGTGACTTAGGGTATGAGTGACCTTCTCTCCCCAATATTGTATGTAACGGGGGATGAGTCAGAAGCATTTTGGTATTTTGTTTCGCTTATGGAACGCCTGGGACCTAATTTTAATCGTGACCAAAATGGCATGCACACTCAACTCTTTGCTATTTCGAAGGTATATTTCTCTCCATCCTCCCCTCATGTCTGAACGGTTAAAAATCAGATGATAAATCAAAAATAGAATTTGTAGCATGTGTTCTAATATAATATAAAACAATTTATCTAGATATATGTATGTTTTTTTTCGAGATTTCCCTGGAGTCTTGGCTATATTTTGCTCATTCTCACTTCAAATATATGTATATTTTTTAGGTTTTCCTGGAGTCTTGGCTATATTTTGCTAATTCTCACTTCAAATAAGTTGTTAACATTTAAGCTAAAATAAAAAGTTTATATTTGGAACCTACCAGTGGCTAATCATGAGACCTTAGATATTTTTACTTGTGCTACAGCCGGGAAATTATGAAGCTGAAAAGGAATGTGTGTGTGTAGACACACACACACACACACACACACGTACTTGCATAGAAGATTTTAGGAATACCTCCTAAATGGTTTTTTTGAGGGTGCGAACAATCTCGTGTATTGGAAATCTTTCCTTGTTATGCTTTTTTTGGTGACGACATTCAGGAAATTACATTGGAAATCTTTCCTTAAATAGTATTTTGGGAGATATGATGCATCTTGCAATATGTTAGGCTTAGGATACGGCAAGAAAAATAACTTAAAGAATGAGAGGACAATATTGAGATACTCAGTTGTATTAAACGTAAGTGTTTGTTTTACTGGGCATTTAGAACGTTACACACTTACACTAGTAGAAGGCACAAGAGCAAGCCTATGGTGCAACAGGTGATTAACATTTGCATCTCGCACTACGTAAAGGCAACCTCTTTGAGTGCTCTACTTTTTCACCGATAATGAAACAGCATACCAAGCTTCAGATAATAATTTACATGTATCAAAGCATTACAACGGCGAGACATTCTTGTTGTTTCTGCTGTCGTGGTTATTTGCTAGTACGTTTCTATTTCTTTACAATGCAGAAAAACTGCATTTTCCGTTGTGTTGCATTCTTAATGATTTTTTAATTATTATTTTGGCAGTTGGTGGAATTATTGGATAGCCCACTGCATAATTACTTCAAGCAGCATGATTGCCTGAATTACTTCTTTTGTTTTCGCTGGGTTTTAATACAATTCAAAAGGTCAGTTCCTTGGTTTACTAGGTTATTTCTGTCCGCACTTTTTTTTGCGTTAAAGTTTAATCCCTTTTACAGTGACTTGTGAAGTATGTAATAAATTGTCATTGTACTCCAGAGAATTTGAATATGAGAAAACGATGCGCCTGTGGGAAGTATTGTGGACACATTATTTGTCCGAGCACCTACACCTGTATGTATGTGTTGCAATATTGAAGCGGCAGCGTAATAAGATAATTAGTGAGCAGATGGATTTCGACACACTGCTGCAGTTCATTAACGAATTGAGTGGTCAAATTGACCTCGATGCGGTTCTTAGGGACGCAGAGGCTCTGTGCATATGTGCTGGCGAGAATGGTGCAGCTTGCATTCCTCCTGGAACTCCACCTACATTACCTATTGACAATGGCTCGTTTTACCCTCAAGAGGATGACGTATTGTAATTTTTGTCCCTATTACGGATTTACGGGGCCGACTAAGTGGCTTTTGGCACTCTGAATATGTTCACGGACAATGCCGACTTTGTGTAATTGTTGATTTTCAAAGACGAAAGTTGGATTGTAAATCCTTACCTCTGAATCAAATTAGTATATATCATCACCAATTAAGATTTACTCCCCCTCTCCCCCAATCTCAACTTGGCTTTTACCGTAACTGCTATGGAATGAAACCCTTTTATGCGTGAGTTGCAGGTTCTTGAGGGCTTGTCGTCATTTCCGATAGCTCTTGGTCTTCCAGTCAGAAAACAATGTCGAGGAAGGCGTATAGGTGTACCTTTACGTGGTGGGGGTTGTAACTTTCCATGAATTTTCCATTTCTCGCTCAGGGATGGAATTTTGCTTATTTCTTTTTTTAAGGATCGACAATTCAAATGAATTTTTTTTTTTTTTTGGTTACAATTTTTGCCTCTCTCTCCCTTTGAATCAAACATTTGCTTGCCGTAATAATCCTATTAGTTTCAATGATACATACAGGTGGGATCTTAGGTTTAGAAATATAAGAAGGTGGGTCCCTTCTCCATTAAAGGAAATGATATTATTGAGGCTAGAACACAAAATAATTTAATCTTCTTGATGCAGAAGCAATTAAGAAAGTCGCAAAAGTGAATATGTAGCCTCTAGAAAAGTGGGCTAACCCAACCAATCTTGCTGAAGTAACAGATAGTGCCCGCATATGCACAACAGCTAAATATTATAGTTTTCAACCAACATATATATATATATATATATATATATATGAAAATAAATGAAAAAGAAGAAACTAATATTTATGGTGCGTCCGTCAACATTGCAGGAAAAAAGCACAAGGTGCTACTGCAGGAAAAGGCACAATGTGCTGCTGTCCTGCAGTGTTCAAAAACACAGAAACTAATCCTACCAGAATGTTTCCAGCAAGATATACATAAATATTATATATCTTTAGTGGAAAAAGACATCAAGAGTACATTATGGTATGATGGAATGCATACCTATCTCTGCATAATTCTCCTCTCCTGCAGTGTATCCAAATGCTTCAAACAAAAGAAATGAATCCATGTAGGTTGTGAGAGGCTCGGCATCGAAGACAAACATGGAGCAGTTGGCAGGAGTCATGATAGGAGAATCTATGTTATAGTTGAACCTGTTTGTGTCACCTGCCAACGGGTTTAGAGCGATACTCTTATCGTCCTCTTTCTTTTCTTCCACTCCCTCAGTTGTGTTTTTCGGACACTTGGTGAGGTTCCGATGAGGATCATCGATTTTTTCCTCTTTGTTCTTTGTCTCGGAACTGTTGCTGTCATTTTTGTTGTCATTTGAGTTGCTATGTTTTCTTTTGCCCCTTGGACATCTCTTGTTCAAATGGGTATTCCAGTAGTTCTTAACTTCGTTATCGGTTCGACCAGGAAGCCGGCCGGCAATCAGGGACCATCTACGCAAAAGAAACACTCAAAACACTCAAATGAAACTAATTAACCTTAGGGTCTATAGCATGATCTTTAATATGCCAAAGTTTTATGATTTAGTTTGCTTTCCAAAAGTTTTTTCACAAAGTTTTATGATTTGTTTGGTTTCTAAAGGTTTTTTTTTATCTACTTTTGTAAAAGTAAACATAATTTCACTATTTATGTCTCCAAATCTCTCTTAAAAACTTAAATTTCGAAATAATTTCAAACATTTTCAACTGAAATTTCACTCTTCGGGTTTTTACGCTTTAACTCCTAACAGTTGATTTTTAACCAAACGCACATTTTCAAAACTCAACTTAACTCCAACCAAAATATCTAAAAAACTTTAATTCAAGTGGGCAAAACAAACGGGCCTTTATTCTTGAGTTTTCAGTTAAAGATGGTAGTGCTAACCGGTTTCCGAGAAGCTTATGCATTCGAATAATAAGGTCTTCTTCCTCTTGAGACATTCCTCCACGTTTTATATTAGGCCTCAGGTAATTCTTCCATCTCAATCTGCAGCTTTTCCCACCTCTCTTTAAACCTGTTCCAAAGATACAGATTCAGCTTCTTCTTGAAAAACGATACATATTCAGTTAAGCCTACTACATTGTCTTATCTAGTATAAAATACACCATTACCTCTCTTGCATTTTCTTTTTTTTTTTTTTTTTTTTTTTGAATCTTCTTTTCTCTCTGAGGGAGGCTAACAACTACGACAAATTTTAATCAAAATAAATAATTATTAAATATTAAATGAGAAAGAGAGAAACAAATAGACTTAATAAACATTGCAAGCTATTAAAGGGTAAAAGATCTTGTTATTGGTTTAAAAGTATTTTTATTTTTCTATTTTCAATGAGAAAATGAGGTTCGTAAGCTTTTAGGGGAGGCATTCATTTAAAGTTTTTTTAAGGTTTAAAACAAATATACATCTAAAAGTGCAAATAAGCAGAAGTTGAGGGGGCTTAAGTACCCCCTCGGGCTCTAATAGCTATGTCCCTGCCTGCAAATCCAATAATTACACAAAAATCTTTCAATTTAGACTCCGTTTGGTTCACCAGTTTGAGTTGGAAATTTTAAGTTTCAATAGTAATTTTTATTGACTTTTCAGAAAAGATAAAAAACTTTTTCAAGAAAGACAAAAAACTTTTTAGGAAAAGGATAAAAAAATCAGTTCAAACTAATAGTTTGAACCGACGAACCAAACATGCACTTAAAAACATCATAGTTCCTCCTTTTAGTTCGTTAGATTGGGAATGTTTTATAATTTTTCACATTTACCAAGACTAAATATGTCATACACTTATGAGGTGTTTGGAGAATTAGTTCATTTCAACTTAAACTGTACTGTTTTTTGTCTTTTTCCCAAAAAATTTTTGTCTTTTTCTCAAAAAGTTTTTTGTCTTTTCTGAAAATTCAAAAAAATTTACTATTACAATTAACATATTTCAACTCAAACTAACCAACCAAACACCCCTTTAAATTGTAATCACATAAATCCAAACATCTCATTTGGTACCCCGTTTTTAAACCTACATTGGAGAGAGCAGGAAGGGAAGAGGGAATGACCAAAAAAATAAAAAATAAAAAAAGGAAAGAGTTATTTAGATTAAGATACATAGCATAGATATTCAGTTCCCGTTTGGTACCCTAATTTAAACCTATTTATAAACTTTTTTCCTACACTGTTTTCTCTAATAAAAATTTGAATTTACTGTTTTCTTTTTAACTTATTTTAGTGAGGTCTGGCACTTGGTTGGCAAGATTGGTGGCACCAGAAGGAGAGAGAACATGGTAGAGACAAGGAATGACAGAAAGAACGACTTTCTTAAATTAAGGTACATAACATAGAAACTTAGTTCCCCTTTGGTGTCCCGTTTTTAATCTTCATATGAACTTTTTTTCCTACACAATTTTCTCCAACAAAAACTTGAATTCACTGTTTGAATTACAGGTTTAGGGGGTTTAGGGCCCATTTGGGGCACCAGTAATAGCATTTGAATTTTAAAATTTCAACTATATATTAAACTTTCTTTTTTTTTTTTTCAAAAAACTCAAACTTTAAAAGTCCATAACTTTCTCATTTCAAATCGAAATGAGATGATTTTTATGTCAAAATACTCATATCGATGAGATGAATAAGACAAGATCTATTTTGAATATTTTTTTTGCAAACACATTTTAAATTTTTACACTATTTTCTATATCATAAAATTTCACTATTCTTACAATATTTAGTAAGGGTAAATGAGAAAAATCATGTAAATTTTCCCTAATTTGATCAATTGAGACAAGGAATTTTAAGGTACTTCAAATTTTAAACTCAGTTCCTTTTTTTTTTTTTTTTTTTGTGTGCAATTTCTAGACATACAAGATTATTTGTAAGGAAAAAAAAAAGATTTATAAAAGGAGGTTTTTGACGATAACCCGAGAGAAAAATCAGAGCAAACAAGGGAGAAGTTAGTTAGCAAGAAGAGTAATTAATAAAGAACCTGATTGCAGAGAGACAGTAGCCCAGTTGCCTTCACCATGAGTTTCGACATACTTCTTCAGAATCAAGTCCTCTTCTGGCTTCCACAAGTGTTTTTTTGCCGGTTTCTTCTCTCTATGCTTTTCTTCCATTTCTCCAATTATACTCTTTTTTCTTTTGCTCTTTGATTCACTTTCTAAATATGAGTGATTATGTGAAGGGAAAGGCAAAGGCATGTCATATATATATATATATATATATACTATACTTATATGGAACGTGCTAGGTGTTACATCCAATCGTGCATGGATTATTATTATTATTATTACACTATGATGATACACTGAAAGATTGATGTGAGGGAGGGCCCCGTTCTGCTTCCAACTTTTGCTTTCTCTTTGCAATTATATATACATTTATATATATATATATATATATATATATATATATCCCACTCTATCCCCCACACCCGCTGATAAAGCAAAATCTGCATATCCCACTTCCATTTCAATTTCTGCCTAGATTCTTGAGATATATATGTCTATACATATACAAATATATATATATATATGTATGGAGAGAGAGAGAGAGAGCGAGAGAGAGTCTCAATGTGCCATGACTAAACGTACTGTTGTTGAAGTCTGAGTATGTTCAAATACCCCACTAGAAAAGGTTCTTGCTTGGAGCTCGTAAGGGTCGTTGTTGTTGTTGTTGTTGTTTTTTTTTTTTTTTTTTTTTTTTTTTTTTTTATAAATAAATAAAAAAAGAAAATTTTCGAACACACGGGTGTGAGTGACCCAAAAATGATCCAGACATATATATATATATATATTTACATATATGGGCACTTAACTGAATAATTTTTGGAACTTAGATGTGTGTTTTTATTTGTGGGGTTAAGTTTAACCATATTATTTAAGATTTGAATGAAAGATGCTTGCGGCCCTTTTAAAGCAGATATTTGCAATTGCTGTTTTATACTCTGTTTAATAGGAATTTAAGGAAATAAGATGGAGAGAAAATATATAAAAGATGAAAAATTGAAATGATAGAAAGGAAATTATTTTTCTTTTAAATTATTTAGTAGATAGGAAGAAAAGAAAATAGTAGATTTGTGAAATTACTTTATTGTTAGTTTAGTTATATTGTTTTACTTTAAAAGCAGAGAAAGAAAAGTAATTTTAGTCATCTTTAGGTAGATTTATGTTTTTCTCTCACTGTTGGAAAGATTAAAAATTGTGGATCGTCCTACAATTTTTTTTTCCTTCTTACCTAACAAGCTACTAAATCATTTTTGAAAATGGACATGTGATCCAAACGGAGTCTAAATCATTTTGCATCCAATCAGCCCTCGTGATATTCCTCACTTATGGAACGATTTTGTGGACTAGTGCAAATGGATTTCACGTGAACCATTGCCGAAAGAAGTCCTTTCAAAGCATATATGAACATTTCTACCTAGTTTGTGACGATCTTTGAAGTCTTGTTACAAGTCTCTTGGGAGTAAAATGTAAATTAATGGTAAATTATTTCCATAGTGAATTATGGGAGTACAGGTCAAAAGTAATAATCATTATTTCTCTTTTCAATTTAAAGGTGAAAGGTCCTCACTTTTTCTCTTGTTTTTCCCCTTTTTCTTGTTCTTATTCAATCTCATGATTAAACTCATTTAATTTCCTGTTGTTTCGAAATTCTGGTTTTTAATGTATAAAAGTTTAAAAGAGTTATATCATATATATATAAAAGAAATGTCTCGAAACCAACAATCCGATTTGTATCATAATTGTAACATTTAATTTATAATCTTATAATTATTAGTTGATTTACATATAACTTTTTATTTAGATTATAATAACTGTACTATTTAAAACTATCACTTCAAAGGGCAAGTATCACGAACAGTAATGAAGTCAAAAGTTTTGATGAAATGAAGTTTTTAAGTACTTTTTGGGGGCCTATTCATAAATTTGAGTAATATATATATATATATATATATAATACCAGGTAGGAAAAAGTTGAGGGGGCCTTATGCTTTACTCCCTACATCCCTAATCATGAAAAAATGTTATAGTAGAATCAACTGAGTGCAATAATAAATTTAAAAAAAAAGTACAATTACTGTTTATAAAAATGCCTTTTACGAGACAATCTCTACACATTTCCTATATACATATGGAAAATTTAAAGTGGATTATTGAACCTCGAACTATGCTACCAACACGTATGTGATGAACAATACTACAATTGCTGACAGTTCATTTGATAGACAAGCCAAATTCAGAAAAGCACATCCTCCCTCTTCCTCTTTCACTCTTTTTCCCCTGTCATTTCACTTCCCCTCTATTGCTTGGTAGGACCAACACTCATCTCTATACTTTTTTTTGGTTACTTGCATCCAGAGAATAATTTCATTTTGTACTTTGGTCATACAAATGCAATCAATTTCATCATCACCGACAGAGGGCTATGCTTAGGACCGAATGATCAATATATATAAATATATACAAATCAACATATGCATTTATTTTTTTTGTCATGTTGTTATCCCCACATTAGCGAATCAAAAGATAATCATGAAAGAATCATTTCCCATGTTTGTACATGCAAACTTTCTCATCATCAATTCCTTCTAGAACAGTTTTTGCAATTTCATGCTTTTTCTCTTCAATTCTTGCTCTTAAATATCCCTGCATTGGAACGATTTTCTGCGTGGATCCCAATCAATAGATACAAAGATTTAGTACTCTTGATCTCTCATAAGATTATTCAATCTCTACAACGATACTCAAGTCAGAGAGAATTCCATAACTGAAAACGACAGAAATTGGCTAAAGAAATCAAGAGAAGCCTATCTTTTCCCCGTCCATCTGCCTCTATTTAATTACAGATGAGCATCTGGACAGGAGATTAGTTATCACTCTAATCTGGACCATTTATTCTTTTCGAGTCAATTCTTATCCTTGGATCTTAATCTGCCAGCTGTTATCGGTTTTAAGTCACCCTGAAGAATCCAAGATATCACTTTTAATCTCATTATTGAATTGTTCATAGCATCTTTCTGGAGTTTGTTTCAGTCCTCACTTCTTCTTAGCAAGATCTCTTATTAATTAGAACGTCATTCTTTTTCTGTACACACCTTTCCCTTCATTCTTAGGTTTTAAGTTAAACGCACCATTTAGAATCTAATGAGACTTGTTTCAAAAATCAACATTCCAACAGAATTTAAAATCTGAAAGTTAAGCGAAAAGAAAATCAGTGACGTGTATAAGTTAGTTGCATACATTTGGTTGTAGGTTTAAGAACTGAATTCCATCGCCCCAACTAGTGAAATCTTGAACTGGGGCAAGAAATGAAAGGTAGCGAAAACTAACTTGGGAACGATAAAAACTCGGAAAAGTACTACCAGATGATAGATTTTGCTGATATGATTTAGACATGATACAAAGATAAACATATATATTTGCTAAAATCAATGGCTTTCTGCATCCAAAAAGTTGCTCAAGTTGTGAAGCACAGTTGAGTTCTTTTTGGGAATTTAGTCCTAAAAATGTGACAGGAATAATAGTGCAAATATTTATATTCTCTTTACTCTTGGTTGCTCTTTTCCTGTCATTATCGCCTTGTAAGGTTCTCCACCATCTCTTGTCCAGCTGTTGTACTTGTGTCAATGTGGGAGTAAACAGTTCTTGAGAATGATTGAGGCCTCAAGAAATGACAAGATTTTCTGGACCAAAAATCCATTGCTTGGGCTGATTCCTCAGATTGGTAGATCTCCTTCAGGGATTGCCAATCCTGCTCTGCAATCTATCTTTGCTCTCTCTCTCTCTCTATATATATATATAAATATATGTATATATGGGTGTGTGTCTGAGCACTAATGGGCATCTAAGAGATGTCCATGGTGAAAAAGATGCAAAGAGTACCATCACCTGATAGTGTGGTGGCAGTGTGGATCAGTCTTAGTATAGTTATTTTTTTTTAATTATTTAATTTCAAGTGCTTTTTGAGCTGGAAAGCTTTGAGACATATGCTTCACCTTTTGTTTCTTAATAATTTTTAGAAAGAACACTGATGAATGTTGAACACAAACCCACTTGTCTACTATTCAAGAAAACTATAGAGAAGAGACATCTTAAAATCTCCCATGATATGATAAACTTTTAAGAATTTAACAAACAATCTTGTCAAATGAAATGTGAATGAAAGAATCACATCACCTGTGAAGCTAGAATGATTATCCTTATAAACACTTTCATTAGCGCAGTTATTACTGACATATGTCACAACTAATTATTATGTAGATAATAAAAAGGATATTGTTACATCTTGGTGTAATATATAGATTTTTTAAGCAGCAGATTATTCATACACTTCATTCATCGCGGTGAGACTGATTTGAACCTAAAACCTTATAATAAATAATGAACAGTCTTACCATCTCACCAAATGACGGGTGGTAGACTCCAAAAACTTTGTTACTAGTTTATTAATGAATTATTTAGGAAACTGTTTCCAAGGGTTATACATATAAATATATATATAGCTTGGAATATTGGTTTTTTTTTTTTTTTTTTTGGTGAATATCTGTAGGACCACCTGAAATTGATATTTTCTGCTAAAAAAACCTGCACAGATTTCCAAGTTCTAACAGTACTCACTTTTAAGCTGGCATGTACAGGTAAGGGGGTCTGGTTTTAGATTGTGATTCCTTTAGCTTTTTTTTTTTTTTTTTTTTTTTCAACAATGATCTTCTCCTTTTGTTCCCCTTTCCTGCAAACACATGAATCTTCCCTCTGCAAAGTAAAAACCAATAATCCCTTCAATCATTCCTTTACATCAAAAAAATTTTTTTCGACCCCACTACACCAACACCACGTACTTACACCATACTGGTCCGTTTTTTGTTCTCTTTCACAGCTTACTTCCTTAAAAAAAAAAAAAAAAAGAAAAAGAAAAAAGAAGGGAAAAAAAAAAGGAGAGAGAGAGAGACCTTGCTTGAAAAGAATGGATAAGTTAATGAATGTACTAAAACAACCTGGGGATTTATCTGTTTTCTTATTGGAATGTTGTTTCTTCTAACTTAATTAACTAATGTCCAATAATTGTACTGCTCGTGCCTTTCATATTTCAATTCCCTGTGTTTAATTTATGCCAAATGCCAAAGAAAAATGGGCCATGTTATAAATTATTCGTGAAGGGACTCAACACCACCTAATGTGTCTTTTTGTCTCATAAGTCATGCTAAAGAAGAAATTATTCATGCTTCTATGGTATGTTTATTTAGTAAATAATTGACATTTAGGTGATTTGTAAACTTTCGCTTGCGTTTAGTTCACTGGTTGGAGATGAAATTTTTAAGTTAGAGTTAGTTAGCTTTTAAAAACTAGTTACAATTTTTATTGACTTTTCTGAAAAAGACAAAAAATTGATATGAAAAAATACAGTTTAGTTAGAATTAAATTGAAATGCCAAACAAAAAGACGTATCTTATTCACCTAAATATAGTAAAATTATTAGAAGAGAGAACGGTGATTAAGAATTTATGACAGAATTGACGTTGACAAATTGTCTAATAATTAAAACAATAGCTCCCTCCTCCATATCTCATATGTGTTTCATAATTATGATTAACCATATTATTGATGCAAAAAATATCTAGGTCTTTCTGTCGAGTTGTAGGTAGTTTGCATATTCACAGACACGTCTATTTCATTGAATTTCTATCCCGGTAATGCTTTAATGTTTGATATGCTGTGAGCCATAGGTAGTAAAGCTAAGACAGCGATGGGTTTTCTACCACTATGATAGTGTTAGCCAAGCGGACCCATTACAGTGCCTCTATTACCAAAGCGAAAGCGATGCGCCTTATTGACCAACCGAAGAGCATCCTTATAAAAGAATGAATGGGAAGCTGTAAACTCAATATTGCTATTACAAGAATTAGAAATCCTTATGGATGCCCTGATATTCTTGCAAAATTTAATATCAATTGTTTACTAAATGAGTGTGCCATGTAATCATGATGACATGGAACACCCTTTTGTTAGTTTTGTTAATGAAAATTTAGGACAATTTTCATGTTTGGCCCCTGTAGAATTTAATATTAATTGTTTACTAAATGAGTGTACCACATATTTATGATGACATGAAACACCCTTCTATTTGTTTGGTTAATAGAAATTGAGGACAATTTTCATGTTTTCCACCTCCTCCCTCCCCCCACTTCCCACTCCAAACTTTGGACCTTGCCACAAATTATCCCCAAACATTAAGATGTTATTTTATTTTTCCCTTCTTTTAGTTTTGTTAACGAAATTGTCACATGTACATGAAATTGAGGTTAAATAATTTAAATGACATAAAATGATAATTTTACCCTCAATAACAATGGTTTATAGTAAATTTTAAGCATTAAAAGAATTAATTAGTCATATTTTGTGACTAAAAATAGTCTTATTATGTGACACCCAAATGTTTACTTAGTAGATTATCAAATGTAATCTACAAGATTACTGTATGTAACGGTTAATTTTTTTTAAATAAAAAAGAAAGGTATTTTGCTTACTTATCAAAAGTATTATATCATAACACTACAAGAATCATGACTTTTGGACACCAAACTTTTTGATACCAAAAAAAATTTGATAACAGAAGATAGACTTTATGTTATCAAATTTTGGAAGCTGAAAGATATAAACATTTTGTTTTCAACTTTGGTAGAAAAAATAACACAATCCACTACCAAATATGATCTTGTAACAGATGACATGGCTGAAATTGAATTTTGGTTCCTGTCAAAAAATTTTTGCTACCAAAATACTATTTGGTAACAAAATGTCAACATTCTGCTACCAAGATTTGATAGCGAATTATAATATTTTGCTACCAAAATTATTTTGGTAGCAAAAGCATTGGTGGGAAGCCAAATTTTTCCTGCTAATGTCATCTACTACCAAATTTCTTTTGGTAGCAAAGTATGATATTTTGCTATCAAAGTTTGGTAACAGAATATAAATTTCTGCTACCAAATTTTGGTAGCCAAATTTCACATTTTGCTACCAAACTTGTTCTGGTAGCAAAAATGTTGGTGGGAAGTCAAAATTTTTCCTGCTTATCTCATTTGCTCCAAATTTTGTTTAATAGCAAAACATTTTGCTACCAAAGTTTGGAAGTAGAATATGAGTTTTTGCCACTAAATTTTGATAGCAAAATATCAAAATTTGCTACCAAAATAAATTTGGTAGCAAAAACATTGGTCGGAAGGCAAACTTTTTCCCACTAATGTCATCTGCTACCAAATTTCTTGCCAAAGTTCAGTGGCAAAATATAAATTTCTGCTACCAAATTTTGATAGCAAAATGATAAATTTTGCTACCAAACTTGTTTTGTTAGCAAAAACGTTGGTGGGAAGTTAAAAAATTTCCTGCTCAACTTATTTGCTACCAAATTTTGTTTGATAGCAAAATAGTACATTTTGTACTATTTTGTTACCATAATTTGGAAGCATTATATGAGTTTTCGCTATCAAATTTTGGTAGCAAGATATCACATTTTGCTACCAAACCTATTTTGATGGCGAAAACGTTAGTGGGAATTCAAAATATTCCCCACAGATGGTATTTGCTACCAAATTAAATTTGGTGCCAAAATTATATTTTGTGCTACCAAAAGTTGGTAGCAAAATATAGCAAGAATCCACTACCAAACTAATATTTTGGTTGCAGAAAGGCATTTTTTACTACCAAAAGTTACTCTTGGTGGCAAATCTTCAAGAAAATTTATAACCTCATATTTTATGTTTGTAATTTTTTTTTTTAAAGTTTTGGTCATAGTTTTTGATGAATGCGTTCAATACAAAGTTTGTAACAATAATAGGTTTTACATGAACAAATATATTTGGCAATTTAGCTCTTTCTTCTAAGACATACAAGTTTGTATTATATATATGTGTCAAGTATGTTATACATAAAGTAAACAATATATTTATAGTAGTATTTTATCACTTTAATCTATAGAATAATATATGATATTGTGAAATCTATATTTTATAATGTGGCTAAAAAATGGTTTAAAATAAAATTTTGTTATCAAATTGTAATTTTTTCGTTTTTAAAAAAATTTCCTTTTGGCTACCAAACCAAAATTTGGTAACAAAATAAGTGTTTTTGGCTACCAAACTAATATTTGGTAGTGCAATATATGCTTTTTTGCTACTGAATTCGGTGACAAAGAGCAAGAATCCACTACCAAATATATATTTTGGTGGTAGAAAGTCATATTTTACTACCAAAAGTTACATTAGGTAGCAAATCTTTAAAAAACTTTATAACCTCATATTTTATGCTTCTAATTTTTTTAAAATTTTTGTTTATAGTTTTTCATTAATATTTTTGATATGAAGTTTGTAACAATAATATGTTTTATTTCAACAAATATAATTGGTAATTTAGTTCTTTTTTGTGGGACATATAAGTTTGTATAATATATATATAGTATGTTATACATAAAGTAGGCAATGTACTTGTAGTAGTATTTTATTACTTTAATATATAGAATAAGATATAACATCGTGAAATATGTATTTTATGTTATAATGTGGCTAAAAAATGATTTTAAATAATTTTTGTTATCAAATTGTATTTTTTTTCATTTTTTAAAAAATTTTCTTTTCGCTACCAAACCAAAATTTAGTAGCAAAATACGTGTTTTTGGTTAACAAACTAATATTTGGTGGCAAAATATATGCTTTTTTGCTACCAAATTTGGTGGTAAAGACCAAGAATCTGCTACCAAAATTATATTTTGGTGGGGAAAGTCATTTTTTGCTACCAAAAGTTACATTTGGAAGCAAATCTTCAAAACACTTTATAACCTCATATTTTATGCTTCTAATTTATTTTTATTTTTGTTTATTGTTTTTCATTAATATTTTTGATACGAAGTTCGTAACAATAATATGTTTTTTTATGAATAAATATATTTGGTAATTTAGCTCTTTCTTATAGGACATATAAGCTTATATAATATAAATATAGCATGTTATACATAAAATAGAAAATGTACTTGTAGTAGTATTTTTTTACTTTAACAAATAGAATAAGATATAATAGATTAAAATCTATATTTTATATTATAATGTGGCTGAAATATGGTTTTAAATAAATTTTTTTATTAAATTATAATTTTTTTTCGTTCTTACAAAAATTTTCTTTTGGCAACTAAACCAAAATTTGGTAGCAAAATATGTGTTTTTGGCAACCAAACTAATATTTGGTATTGAAATATTTGCTTTTTTGCTACCAAATTTGGTCCGATATCAAAGTTATATTTTGGTGGCGGAAAGTCATTTTTTACTACCAAAAGTTACATTTGGAAGCAAATCTTCAGAAAAAACCTTATAACCTCATATTTAATGCTTCTAATTTTTTTTAATCTTTGTTCATTGTTTTTCATTAATATTTTTGATACAAAGTTTGTAATAATAATATGTTTTATATGAATAAATTGATTTGGTGATTAATTTCTTTCTAGCAAGACACATAAGTTTGTATGATATATATAGAGTATGTCATACATAAAGTAGACAATGTACTTATAGTAGTATTTTATTACTTTAATATATAGAATAAGATATAACATCGTGAAATCTGTATTTTATGTTATGAGGTGGTTAAAAAGTGGTTTAAAATTAATTTTTGTTATCAAATTATAATTTTTTTTTTCATTTTTTTAAAAATTTTCTTGTGGCTACTGAACTAAAATTTGTTAGCAAAATACGTATTTTAGGCTACCAAAATAATATTTGGTAGCGAAATATATACTTTTTTACTACCAAACTTGGTGGCAGAAAGAAAGAATTCGCTACCAAAGTTATATTTTGTTGGCGGAAAGTCATTTTTTTTCCTAACAAATGTTACATTTGTTAGCTAATCTTAAAGAAAATTTATAACCTCATATTTTATGCTCGTAATTTTGTTTTTTAATTTTTGTTTATAGTTTTTCATGAATATGTTTGTTCCGAAGTTTGTAACAAAATATGTTTTATATGAACAAATATATTTGTTGATTTAGTTCTTTCTTATTGGACATATAAGTTAGTATGATTTGTTTAGAGTATATTATACATAAAATAGACAATATACTTATAGTAGTATTTTATTACTTTATTATATAGAATAAGATATAAAATCATGAAATCTATATTTTATGTTATAATGTGGCTAAAAATGGTTTAAAATAAATTTTGTTATCAAATTATAATTTTTTGCATTTTGAAAAAAAAATTTCTTGCGTAGCACCAAACCAAAATTTGGTAGCAAAGCACGTGTTTTTGGCTGCAAAACTAATATTTGATAGCGAAATATATGTTTTTTTTGTTACAAAAATTTGTGGCAGAAAGCAAGAACCCGTTACCAAAGTTATATTTTGGTGGCGGAAAGTCATTTTTTGCTACCAAAAGTTCATATGGTAGCAAATCTTCAAGAAGCTTTATACCATCATATTTTATGCTTCTACTTTTTTTTTATTTTTTTATTTTTGTTTATAGTTTTTCATTAATATTTTTGAGACTAATTTTGTAACAATAATCTCTTTGATATGAACAAATATATTTGGTAATTTTGTTCTTTCTGTAGGACATAAAAGTTTGTATGATATGTATACAATATGTTATACATAAAGCAGACAATGTACTTATAGTAGTATTTTATTACTTTATTATATATAATAAGATATAAAATCATGAAATCTATATTTTATGTTATAATGTGGCAAAAAATGGTTTAAAATAAATTTTTGTTATCAAATTATAATTTTTTTCATTTTGAAAAAAAATTTCTTGCGTAGCACCAAACCAAAATTTGGTAGCAAAACATGTGTTTTTGGCTATAAAACTAATATTTGGTAGCAAAATATATGTTTTTTTCTTACAAAAATTTGTGGCAGAAAGCAAGAACGTACCGTTACCAAATTTATATTTTGGTGGCGGAAAGTCATTTTTGCTACCAAAAGTAACATATGATAGCAAATCTTCAAGAAGCTTTATAATATCATATTTTATGCTTATACTTTTTTTTTAATTTTTGTTTATAGTTTTTCATTAATATTTTTGAGACTAATTTTGTAACAATAATCTATTTGATATGAACAAATATATTTGGTAATTTTGTTCTTTCTTGTAGGACTTAAAAATTTGTATGATATGTGTATCATATGTTATACATAAAACAGACAATGTACTTATAGTAGTATTTTATAACTTTAATATATAGAATAAGATATAACACCGTGAAATCTATATTTTATGTTATAATGTGGTTGAAAAATGTTTTGAAATAATATTTTGTTATAAAGTTATAATTTTTTTGCATTTGTAAAAAAAAAATTTTCTTTTGACTATCAAACTAAAATTTGGTAGTAAAATACATGTTTTTGGCTACCAAACTAGTTTTTGGTAGTTAAATATATACTTTTTTACAATCAAATTTTTGTGACAGAAAGCAAGAATCTGCTAGCAAAGTTATGTTTTGGTGGCGAAAAGTCTTTTTTTGCTACAAAAAGTTACATATGGCAGCAAATCTTCAAAAAAACTTTAGAACCTTATATTTGATGCTTGTAGTTTTTTTTTTTTTTTTTTTTTTTCATTAATAGTTTTGATATGAAGTTTGTAATAATAATATGTTTTCTATGAACAAATATATTGGTGATTTTGTTCTTTCTTGTAGAATATAAAAGTTTATATGATATGTATACAGTATGTTATACATAAAGCAGATAATGTCCTTATAGTAGTGTTTTATTACTTTAATATATAGAATAAGATATAACATCGTGAAATTTATATTTATGTTATAATGTGGTTGAAAAATGTTTTGAAATAAATTTTTTTTATCAAATTATAACTTTTTTTGCAATTGTAAAAAAATTTTCTTTCCGCTACCAAACTATAATTTTATAGCAAAATACATGTTTTTGGCTACCAAACTATTTTTTGGTAGAGAAATATATGCTTTTTTACTATCAAATTTTTGGGGCAAAAAGCAAGAATCCGTTATCAAAGTTATATTTTAGTGGCAGAAAGTCATTTTTTGCGATAAAAAGTTACATATAGTAGCAAATCTTCAAGAAACTTTATAACCTTACATTTTGTGCTTGTAAATTTTTTTTTTTGTTTATAGGTTTTCATTAATAGTTTTAATACGAAATTTGTAACAATAATATGTTTTATATGAACATATATATTTGGTGATTTAGCCCTTTCTTGTAGGATATATAAGTTTGTGTAATATACATAGTATATTATACATAAAGTAGACATTATTCTCATGGTAGTATTTATTACTTTAATATATAGAATAAGATATAACATTATAAAATTTATATTTTATGTTATAATGTGGCTAAAAATGATTTAAAATAAATTTTTGTTAGTAATTATAAGTTTTTTCATTTTTAAAAAAATTTCTTTGAGCTATCAAACTAAAATTTGGTAGTAAAATACATGTTTTTGGCTACCAAACTAATATTTGGTAGCGAAATATATGCTTTTTTACTACCAATATTTGTGGCAAAAAGCAAGAATCTGCTACCAAATTTATATTTTGCTGGCCGAAATTCATTTTGTGCTACCAAAAGTTACATTTGGTAGTAAATCTTAACGAAACTTTATAACCACATTTTCTATGCTTGTATTTATTTATTTATTTATTTTTTGTAGTAGTTCATGAATATGTTTGATACGAAATTTGTAACAATAATATGTTTTGTATGAGCAAATAGATTTGGCGATTTATTTCTTTCTTATAGGTCATATAAGTTTGTATGATATGTATAGAGTACGTTATATATAAAGTAGACAATATTTTTATAGTATTATTTTATTGCTTTAATAAATAGAATAAGATTAACATCATGAATAACATATAGAATAACATTATGTTTTATATTGTGGCTAAAAAATGGTTTAAAATAAAATTTTATTATCAAATTATAATTGTTTTCATTTTTTAAAGTATTTTATTGCGGCTATCAAATCAAAATTTGGTAGCAAAATGCGTGTTTTTGGCAACCAAATTAATATTTGGTAGTGAAATATATGGGTTTTTGCAACCAAATTTAGTGGCAGAAAGCAAGAACCCGCTACCAAAGTTATATTTTACTGGTGGAAAGTCATTTTCTGGTACCAAAAGTTATATTTGATAGCAAATCTTCAAGAAACTATATAACCTCATATTTTATGCTTGTAATTATTTTTTTAATGATTGTTTATAGTTTTTCATTAATATATTTGGCATGTAGTTTGTAACTAAAGTCTGTTTCATGTGAACAAATTTTTTTGTGATTTGGTTCTTTCTTGTTGGACATATATGTTTGTATGATATGTATTATCCATGTTTCAAATATAGCAAATAATGTACTTATAGTAGAACTTTATTACTTTAATATATAGAATTATATATAACTTCTTGAAATCTATATTTATTGTTACAATGTGGCTAAAAAATGGTTTAACAAAAACTTTAGGTCTCAAATTATAATTTTTTTCATTTTAAAAAAATTTTTTCTTTTGGCTACCAAACCAAAATTAGGTAGCAAAATAAGTGTTTTTGGTTGCCAAACTAATTTTTGGTAGCGAAATATGTGTGTTTTTTATACGAAATTTATAACAATAATATGTTTCATATAAACAAATACATTTGGTAATTTAGCTATTTATTGTAGGATATATAAGTTTGTTTAATATGTATAAACTATGCTCTACATAAAGTAAACAACGTACTTATAGTAGTATTTTGTTACTTTAATATATAGAATAAGACATAACATCGTGCAATCTATATATCATGTTATGATCTGCCTAAAATATGGTTTAAAATAAATTTTTTTTATCAAATTATAATTATTTTTCATTAAAAAAAATTTTCTTCCAGCCACTAAACCAAAATTTGGTAGCAAAATACGTGTTTTTGGCTACCAAACTAATATTTGGTCGTAAAATATAAACTTTTTTGATACCAAATTTGGTGTTGGAAAGTAAAAATCTGCTATCAAAGTTTTGCTTTAGTGGCAGAAAGCCATTTTTTGTTAACAAATATTACAGTTAGTAGTAAGTCTTCAAGAATAACCTCATCTTTTATGTTTGTAAATTTTTTTTTTAAATTTTTTTTACAGTCTTTTATGAATATTTTTGAAGTGAAGTTTCTAACAAAAATACATTTTATATGAACAAATATATTTGGTGATTTAGTTCTTTCTTGTAGAACATAAAAGTTTTATGATATGTATAGAATATGTTATATATAAAGTAGACAATGTACTTATGATAGTATTTAATTACTTTAATATATAGAATAAGATAAAGTATCGTGTAATATATATTTTATGTTATAACATGGCTAAAAACTGGTTTAAAATAAATTTTTGTTATCAAATTATAATTTTTCATTTTTGAAAAAAATTTGTTTTAGCTACCAAACCAAAATTTGGTAACAAAAATACATGTTTTTGGCTACCAAAATAATATTTGGTAGCAAAACATAAGCTTTTTTGCTTTCAAATTTGGTGTTAGAAAGTAAGAATCCGCTACCAAAGTCATATTTTGATGGCCTATAGTCATTTTTTGCTATCAAATGGTACATTTGGTGGTAAATCTTGAAGAATAACCTCATATTTTATGCTTGTAATTTTTTAATTATTTTTGTTTGTAGTCCTTCATTAATATGTTTGATTCGAAGTTTGTAACAAAAATATGTTTTATTTTAACAAATATATTTAGTGATTTGGTTCTTTCTTTTAGGATATGTAAGTTTGTGTGATATGAATTAACTATGTTTCACATAAAGTAGATTATGTGCTTATAGTAGTATTTTATTATTTTATTATTTTAATATAGAATAACATATAACATCTTGAAAGCTATATTTTATGTTATAATGTGGCTCGAAAATTGTTTTAAATAAAATTTTGTTAGTCAATTATAATTTTTTTCGTTTTTAAAAAATTTTCTTTTGGGTACCAAATCAAAATTTGGTAGCAAAATACGTGTTTTTGACTTTCAAACTAATAATTGGTTACAAAATATAAGATTTTTTGCTACCAAATTTTGGGGGTATAAAGTAAGAATCCGCTATCAAAGTTATATTTTGGTGGTGGAAAGTCATTTTTTGCTATCAAATGTTACATTTGGCAGCAGATATTCAAGAATAACCTCATATTTTATGCTTGTAATTTTATTTTGTTTATAATTTTCATGAATATGTTTGATATGAAATTTGTAACATAAATTCGTTTTATATGAACAGATATATTTGATGATTTGGTTCTTTCTTGTAGAACATGTAAATTTGTATATATAAATTAGCTATGTTTTATATAAAGCAGACAATGTACTTATAGTAGTTTTTCATTACTTTAATCTATAGAATAATAAATAACATCTTGAAATCAATATTTCATATTATAATGTGATAGAAGAATGGCTTTAAATAATTTTTTTTATTAAATTATAATTTTTTCTTTTTTTAAAAAATTTATTTTGGCTACCCAACTATAATTTGGTAGTGAAGTATATACTTTTTTACTATCAAATTTTGGTGGCAGTTAGCAAGAAACTGCTATCAAAGTTATATTTTCGTGGCAGAAAGTCATTTAATTTGTGCTTCCAAAAATTACATTTGATAGCAAATCTTTGAGAAATTTTATAATCTCATATTTTATGCTAGTAAGTTTTTTATTTTTTATAGTTATCCACGAATATGTTTGACACGAAATTTGTAATAATAATATGTTTTATATGAACAAATATATTTACTAATTTAGTTCTTTCTTGTACAACATAAAAGATTGTATGATATGTATAGAGTATGTTATACATAAAGTAGATAATGTACTTATGGTAGTATTTCATTATTTTAATATATTTAATAATATATAATATCATGTATCTATATTTTATGTTATGATTTGGCTAAAAAATGGTTTAAAATAAATTTTTGATATCAAATTATGGTTTTTTTCATTTCTAAAAAACCTTTCTTTTGGCTATCAAATCAAAATTTGGTAGTAAAATACGTGTTTCTGGCTATCAAACTAATATTTGGTTGCAAAATTTAAGATTTTTTGTTACCAATTTGGTGGTAGAAAAGCAAGAATGCGGTACTAAAGTTATTTTTTAGTGACGGAAAGCCATTTTTTGCTACCAAATATTTACATTTGGTAGCAAATCTTCAAGAATAACCACATACTTTATGCTTGTGGTTTTATTTTTTTATTATTTTTTATTTTTATATATAGTTTTTCTTGAATATGTTTGATTCGAATGTTGAGATCTATGTAACGACCGCTCACGAACCGTTACAGTTGACTTCTTATTTAATCATTTATCTTTTATAAAATTGCGGAAAATATTAAGTTTGAAATAAAAATCTTCACATAATGGAAAACTTTACTTAGATAATTTTAGAAACTCTAGAAATTTTTTTTTAGCTATATAAAATTAACTTCATAATTAATATATATATATATTTTTAAACCAATTCATGAAATAAAATTAAAGTCCATAAGAACATCCAAACAAATAATAATAAACTAAGTCTCAAAACTTTATTGGAAATTAAAAAAAAAAGTCCATTTCATGATCATTCCTCCCATTTTCCTATCACTTATTGTCCCGTTATCCGCTCCAAGCTCCCAACATACATCTTTACCCTTTCCTTTAATCTGCAACATGAATTAACTTATATAAGCAGGGCTTAGTAAGACACTTGAATCTCACAAATGTAAATAAATAATTTTCTTTTATCATCATAAA
The DNA here is from genome assembly GCA_025413485.1 of Ficus microcarpa. Classification (NCBI taxonomy): domain Eukaryota; kingdom Viridiplantae; phylum Streptophyta; class Magnoliopsida; order Rosales; family Moraceae; genus Ficus; species Ficus microcarpa. Next base: position 3,292,483 of record CM046377.1, on the reverse strand, counting down.
TATAAACATCATTTAAAAAACCTTTTAACTTTTAAACCGTCATATATTAGGCCCGGCGTTGTATCCATCATAGCGCGCTAGTCACGGAAGGGTCGGGATAGCAATTCAAACCAACGGTGACAAAAGTCCACTCACCGGACAACATCATCATCATCATCATCAAGGGTGTACAACGCCATTTTAA